>CAJNOQ010007842.1:0-11833 GCA_905250885.1 Didymodactylos carnosus
ATTTTTTCGTATTTTCCGACCTGAAAAAGATATTTGTGTAAGGTAAAAAGTTGTTTTTCGTGATCAGCAACTCTCACTCTATCAAATGATGTAAAAAAAACAGCAAAAAAAATTTTTACTTGAATTTCGCATTGCCGGCACCTTACCAAGATCTTGAAAATTCTTGAATCATCGTTTTATTTTACACTCTTGTGTGAATATAAGTGCGCATATTTTCACACTTAGAACAACTTCGCATCTTTTTCCTTCTGAAACATAGTTGTTTAAAGAACAATCTATGACTCTGTATGGTCATATATCCGATGGTTATGACTGTCATAAATAAAAAGAAAATGTAAAGTGAATTTTTCACTCGAGCTCTAGCAACATCTTGAATGCTTTCATTCAAGACCTTTAAATTTCTGCACCCGAGTTCTTAGATACAAGAAGTTTCACTTGGACTTTTGATAACGAGGTACTATTGACAAAATGAGTACCATTACAAGTTTCTAGCACGTAGCTTTTTTTCCAAAATTTCCTTTTTCTTTTTAAATTAAATTCTTAATTAAAATATGGAAACTAGAGTAAAATCTATCTTAAGGGTAGATCTAGAAGAAAGAAACATTAAATCTTCTCATAAGTAAGGCTAAGCTATTGTTTCTTCTGTCATCAGATACCTAAAAGAGATACCTTATAATTTATGGTAGTGAAGTTATCTTTCTTTTGCTTTCTTTTTCCTAATAATCCTACCAGTCTCAGTTATCAATAACTTTATATCTTCTTCTGTATTTCTTCTTATTCTGATCAATCTTCTTTTTCTTCTTAATTTTCTACAAACCTGGATAATATGGTGGAAAGAAGGATCCTCAAATGGATGATTTACTATTATGAAATATTTATAGTTTATAATATTGAGTTTAGTTCGATTCCTAATGATGATATTCTTATATGGATTACCAACTGTATGAGTGCTCAGATACCATCCGACTGTACCTATATCAAAACACTGATTCACGTGTTAAATATAACGCACATTAGAAAGTAATATGGGTGGTAGAATTTCAACCACGGGTTTATTTCCTACTTGTTGTAAGATAAAGAAATAGTCAACGTGATCGTTTTCATTGATTGTGTTTCTCAGTCTCCGTCCAGATCAAGTAAGAATATTTCTGTGACACGACTTTTTGGCAAACTAGATTTCGAATATTCGTGCTTTAAAAAAAAAGCGTATAAAAAGAGTATAAAAAAAAGCGTAGTTTAAAAAACTTTAAAAGTTTAGGAAAATGAAACCATACAGAACAAATAAGGGTTTAGGAGTTTACGTATAGAAGCGTTTAGGAGAGGGTTTAGCAGCTCTCCAAAACCCTTACTCGTTCTGATTAGTTTCATTTTCCTAAACCTTTATAAAGCGTTTAGGAGAGGTGTAGAAACGAGTGAAGTTACTAAACCTTCTTCTACGAAATTATACAGAACAAGAAACAGTTGAGGAGGATTACTAAGCCATACCTAAATTTATAATACGTATTTTTCTTCAGACATTTTGGAATATATCAGAAACGAGTCGTCTTTCTCAGAAAATGTACTCTATTTAAGGACTTCTGTGTTTTTTTCTCAATCGATGTTTACTGTGTAAAGGTCTCGAAATAAAAATGCACAGAAGTGAGAAATGCATCAAAGGTTGATGTTCTCGGTGTAAGATCGCTTTGCTGTTAGTAACTGTCAGGATATAGCAAAGATCAGTTCGATCTTGTTTGACGCACAGAGGATTGGGACTCAGGCATTCCGCCTCATTCACAGAATATTAGATTCGCTCTAATAACGAACTGATCCTAGCGATAATATCTATGGGTATACATCCTCTGAAAGTTAGTCTTTCTTTTTTAGAGAGTGCTCATCACTAGTTCATCTTTCAACAAAATCTATATTCTCCATTCGTGATAGCGTTACTTTTAGGTAGTGTCTGGCAGACAAACCGTCGTGTTGCTTTTTCTATGCGTGACTAAGAGAAGGAAACGAAAATAACTATTTACAGTAAGTACATACATCTATTCTTCTTGAAAGTCATGAGCAAATGATTCATGCTCGAACGGCCACCAGAAAACAGCGTCTATCATTTACTCCTTCCAAGAATGATTGTTCCATCATTCAGTTGTCAGGCTTCAAGGTTTTATGAGAAAAATTGTGATATGCCAAACGAATGTTGGAAATTACAAACAGTCCCATTTGGAACACAATTGTGGTCACATCTCGCGAACGAATAAAGACTGAATCAGAAAAAAGAAAATTGGTCATCATATTTTGACACGGTTACCGTTTCCTGAACATTTTTCCGGGATCCGACTTATAATTAGCGAGATAGGTTTCTATCAGGAGAAGAACCTTAACGAGACATTGGAAGCGGCGCATAGTTTTGTACTAGTGGATTAACAAGTTAATAAGTCTTACTGGAATTGCGTAAAGTCAATAACGAATCCACACATGATTTTGTAAAAGAATCTCAAACTACGAACCAAAACTATCTGAAGAATTTAGGTTTTCTCAAAAGACTTAGACTATACAGGACACCAGTATTGTTTCGTTGCTATTTAGCTAAGCGACATCAAATAACATGAAAAAACAAGAAAACAAACATTAAGAGAACGAGAGGAAGAAAGAAGAGAAAGGAAAAAGAAATTAGTAATGAGAGTGGCAGAAAAAACCAAAATACAGAATAACGTTATTTACACACTTTAGAAACACTGACTAGTAATATAAAAGCACGACATAGTATGTAATAATTATATGCAAGAATATGAAAAAGGAGACAATTGATGGATACGCCGTAAAAAATAATTGCGAGATAAAGTGAAAAAAAACGCAAAAAAAGTGGGATACAGTACGAAATAAAAGAAGATTTTTTTTCCACTATGATCCACTTTTTTGCGAGTTTTGCTGCAATATTGTGGAAAATAGTGAATATGTGCTGGAAAAATTTACCACAATATCCCCGCATCGTGATGTTTATTCTAGAATAATCTACATTATTGTAAGCGATTGTGGTCATTAATTCGAAACTATGATTGAGGATACAATATTTCGCAATATTGTGAGAGAAAGAGTTCCACAATATTCCGTGTTATTGTGAATTATTGCGCAACGTATAGTTGACTGCAATTTTCTCTTCCTTAACCCTTTGAAATCGGATTTCATAGAATGAGGACTGCATAGGTACATAAACAACACGGCGAAAGCTTCATTCATTCGCTAAATGCGGATCGATCCGCGCTATTTTCGAAAACTCTTTAATGGAATAAGGTAAATACGATTAATCAATGGATCTCACAGTCGGAAAATTATCTTTCTCTAAACAGGACTGATAACACTGATGGGGCGCTGTTAGAAAGGTAGATGAAACAAAGACAGTGCGTGACGATAAACAATAGTTTTATTCATATGTATTACAAATTTAAAAGTAAAACCACATCATGGTGAAACAAAAGTATTAAATCTAAAATGAGACTAAAAGAAAAAAATAACGTAATATTCATTTATAGCACATACAAAACAGAAAAATAAGGGTGAGACATTTCTTTTAAAAATTTCTCGTTCCAAAGTATAGTGGGAAATAATGAGTAATACTAAATGGGCATTTGGACTGTGTGGACAATACGCATTTGTGCTGTCGATTGGCCAACTAAATTATACAGTATTAGTATTTTTCAAGGTATAACGCACATTAAAGTTCTGCAGCACCCTATTGACAACCAATTTCAAAGATCGGCTTTCTCAATGGTTAAAGAAGAATTTCTCCCGCTAAGATCTATTGTAATCGTCATTTCTTTACAGAGACCACCTCTAACAAGTAGAATTTCTATTATCGATCTGTCAAAAGTTTAAATGAAACTAAGTCATCCAATACAAACATAGGCTATCAGAAGCGCTACAGTGCTCTCCCAGGTCGACGGTCACGTCTAAGTCGCGACGCGATCGTGATGTCACGATCGCGATCACTATAAACTCATGGCTGTCGCGTCCCGATCGCTACAAAGTCACGTTATCACGTCGGGATCTTGATAAACTCATGTTTTTTTAGAAAAAATATTTTGTAGGAGTCCAATCGCGATTTCATAGTCACAGCGCGATCGCTATACTCGCGAAGTCATGACGTGATCGCTGTACACTCGCGATCTCGGGGCAGGACTCTAAATCTGCATCGATTCCATTCTTAAGAGTTCAGTATAGTTTCTTAGCGCAATCACTATCATATTGCTATTTTGCGACGCGACTCATGCCGACAGTAATTGCGGCTATTGCAGGACAATCTAGCTGAGTTTTAAAAAGTCGCGACGCGACTCACGTCACGGAATTTTATTGGTGGATATAGTTCGTACTTTTTGAATTGCAAGAACGGAAAAGAATTCTTTTTCTCTTATTTCAAAGTGAGAATTTAGTCTATATTTCGTATACAAATAGATAGTCCACATTCTATTTATAACATAAATAGTATATACTATGTGTCTATAGACACGTGTGTGATTGAAGATATGTGTTTTTGTTATTCTCATTTTAAAGGAGATATACAAAAAAAACAGTGTCCGTTATATACAAGACACTTCATATTTTCTTAGCATAGTGTGCAGACTATATTTACACTCGACTGTTTTGCAGTTTATATGTGCTTTTTTCACTTTTTCAAGAGGGAAGCACATGAAAAAATAAGTAATATACAAAGTAAGTACACAGCAATTTTAATGAACGAAGGAGTATGAGAACATGAATCCTTTTCACGTTTGTTGTCACAAAGTTGAAGTCTTTTTGTTTAACTATTTTGGGTATCAAAACGGACTTCTGCTATGTACAACTTCGCTAAATATTTTAACTTCGCAAGGTCTCAAAATAAAAATGCACCAAAGTGAGAAATGCATCAGAGGTTGATGTCATCGCATTCGTGAGTATCCTCGGTGTAAGACCGGTTTGTCGTTGATGACTTCCAGGATGTAGCGAGTATCATTTCGGTCCTGTTTGACGCAGAGAGGATTGGGGTTAAGCCATTCCGCCTCATTCACAGGATGCTAGATTGGCTCTAGCAACGAACTAATATTAGCGTCTAGTATTTACGAATACGCATTCTCTGAAAGTTCAAGCGTGAATGTTTTCTTCACATACGGCAAGCGTTACCTTATTGGTAAGGCTCACGTTAAAATCATAAGACATCAGCCTCTCTCACCTTTATTTTGATACCAGATTTTGAATCAAAGGGGACAGAAAACTTCATTAGAAATGAAAGTTTCTTTCACTAAAGTTATCACAGCTCATGATTAACTTTTCAGAAATAGAGTAAAGAAGATAATTCATCATCGCGACAGAAATATGCCGGAAGGATTTAAACGAGGAACTTGATCTTCAAAATTTTTGCCGTGTACTCACTTTGATCTCGTATTAGTTCTTCAGTAAAAATGCCTTTTAGATCGAAATTGTGGAGTACTGAACGCATCGCAGGATCGATGTAAACTTCAAAAAGTCGCATCATGTTCTTGAAGAAAAAGTCCGAGTAAAACATGGTGCGATCAAGAACTACAGCTATGTACAACGGTGCTGTCAGACTTCCAGTAAAACTAGAATTCAAGAGCTCCACCAGCATTACGCCATTTTTTTGATCTTAAATTCTTGCGAATGTTTCTAAGTAAAATAATCATAAAGGATCATTTTTAATCTTTTTTTTTGAAAAATTTAGGTATTGTGTTATCTATAGAAAATCCCATTCTCTTTTGACTAGTTAGTACAAAAAAATGTGGGGCCATCTTGATGGGGCATGAAAAAGCTCACCTAACTGCATAGAGTATCCTTCAGGATAACGAGCAGGATTTAGCGTCAGCTTCCTTGGGATTCCAGATGAAACTCCTAGCGTGAATGTGTTCTTCACGTACGGCAGGCGTTGCCTTATGGAAATTAAACTCGCGCGGAAAGGGCGGAAGCAGGTCTATTAACTTTGCAGCTGATCAATCGAGTACCTTTTGTGTCGAACCGGAGTTGAGCAACTGAATTATGAGTTTGAGAAAAGAGAAACCTCTAAAAACAACTAAAAAAATTCTTTTCATTCAAAAAATCTGACAAATAAATAAAAACCCTATATACAAGCCCTGTTCAGACAGGAAAACTCCAAATCGAATAAGCACTTCAAGGAGCAGGAGGAAAAAACAAGCGCGAGTAATTTATAGGCGCGATAGGAGTCTTGCTGAAGAAAAATCGTGAGTCCCTGCTTAGTCACGTCGCAACAGCGGGCGTCATGTGGCGACAGCAGCCAGTCGCGCTGAATTTTTGATAAAACGCGGGACTCACGACGCGACTTCGGGAATCACATCACAAGAATAAGGACTCACGTCCAAATATTGGGAAAAACATGAGACTCACACAGCGACAGCGGGAGTCATGCCGTAAGTTTTACGAGTGGTTTGGAAAAATCCCTTTTCATCGTGAGTTTATAGTGATTGAGAAAATCGTGACATTTTTCCAGGAAACAGAGCAAACATTTCTGATCAAAATGAGATATCTTCCATCTCTGAATGATGCTCTAACCAAGCGTTAGGAGAGTTTTGCTGAAAGCCCTAAAACATGCATCGGATGCTGGCGCCACTATACCTCGAAAGCGACACCATTTCATAGCTGCTACACTTCTCGGTAACGAAACATCGGAGAGAGCTCGGGAAGGTCCTAGATTGAAGCTGATACATGTGGCTAGAGGCTAACCAAGCCCGCTTTTTGATATTTAGTCTGGATTTGTGGTTGGAAACTTTTCTTTACGCAAGTTAACGAGACTTTTTCGAATTTTAGACTTTCGATGCTGAGCATTAATTTCAAAGGTAAAACATCAAAAATCCGGCTCTATTAGCTTCTAGTCACATGTGTTTTCCTCATGTTAAGGCTCGCCCGAGCCCTTCACAACGTTTCGTTACTGACAAATCTTGGAGCTACGAATAGTCGCATTTTGCTCACTGTTGTGGCAACATCTCACAAACCACGCACGATGGAGTCAAACAAAAAATTTCGTCACCATACTTTCAGAGGTAGATTTCTGGCCGGGGGAGGGGAGGGGGAGAAGGCTTAAAATCTTTTTTATAAAAAAACTGTTAGTTTTTATTTCAACTACCTATATGCACAAAAATCGCGTGCTAATTCATTATATGTGGCCGTAGAAGTTTAAAAAAGGGGGATGGAATTTGTCTGTTATTTTGGGGTTATAAATTCTACGTAGTTGTTTTAAAATACATTTTTGTTGCTATGAACGAATAGCATATTTAGAATAATAATGAAAATCAACGTGACACGACATTTCTGCGAACACGATCCCGAGTCTTCCGTGAATACACATTAAGATATTTTTGGTAGTGTATCGTTGGAGGCGGGGTTTGAGCAGTGTGTGAGAGTGAGTTCGAAAAGTAGTATCACGCAAAACATATTTTCATATTGCGGGACTGTGTATCTGTAACTGTATCACAGAAGGACTCAGGACATAACTGCACTCAGGTTTCAAAATATGGTATACAAAATACAAAACCAGGCTCATTTATTCTTGTTTTCCAATAAACAAGTCTTCACGGTAATCTCGGCGGAAATGTCGGTGTATTAAATCAAACATGAACTGATTACTTAAGAACTCCCGTAGTTCGCTGATAATAATTTTAACTTTAGGAATGCGTTTGCGAACCAGTTGAATGTTACTATCGAATATTTCCATGTATAAATTTGAGTTTAAAAATCTATCTTTACCCATATCTCTAAAATACGAATTTTCTCTTCCAGTTAGTGGATGTTTGGAGTGAACATCGCACAAAAAGGTCTTGAAAGTCTTATGCTAGAAAGATTTCTTGAAGTCATTTGAAATAATTAAATTTACTCTCAGTTTAAAAGTTATTATCGGTTTAATACTGGAGTACCCGACAACTGTCATTGAATGAGATTAAGTGGGAAGCAACGACCTTCAATCACAATGCTACACCACCAACTCTACCTATTAATAATATAGCTTTAAAAGAAGTAACTTAACATAAATATCTAGGCATCTTTCTCAGCATTAAGATGATAGACATTCATCAGGAGTATGCTTTCAAGAAATGTGAGAAAGTATTAAATTTAATGAAAAATGTTAAGCGAACATTTAGCATAACACTCTAAACCAAATATATTTGTCTTACATCTATCTCATTATAATATATGCGTGCCCTGTAGACATTAATAATAGGAATATTTACTATTTTGATCACTTTCAATTTAGTGCATGTTTGTTAATATCTGAGGCTTTATATCTTTCTTATCAGGATAAAGTCTAAAATTTTTTAGGATGGTACACCTTAGAAAAATCTTTTAATATTTTTCAACTAAAACTAAAAAAAGTTTGAAGTTGAACTCAGTCGATAGATCATGCAATTTTTCAGAAAACTGTATCTTCTAACTAACATTGTATCGAATATCTGTTGTATATGCGATAAACTGAAATCTTCAAGTTGTCTTTACTTTTCCGTAGCACTGTTGGTATTCGAAAAATTGATACATCCGTCATCAAAATACGTGTACGAAAACAATTTTTAATTTTTTTTTAAGAAAATGCTCTGCTTTGTCAAACTAAGACGGTTTTAAATTTTAGAGAATGTTTTTCGTGTATCAAGAGTAGAAAAAGTAGTTGCAATAAAGTACGTTTTTTGTAGTTTAATGTAACAGATATAGGGGTATTAACTGTAGCATTTTCATTTATATTTTATGCAGAGGCTTTTTAGATCGACAGTTCAATTTTGCGTTCTTAACAGTTGCTTTATCGGTTTAACTGTGAAGAAAATAATTGTTGTGCAAACAATTTTCTTATCAGTTTCTCTTATTTTCTTCGATTACCTGTGTGGTGGCATAATATTAAAAAAACTAAACTTTTTCTCAAACTTGAAATGGTAAGCAGTTCTCATAAAAAGTATAATTTTATTATCCGGTTCCTATATATATTATTTTTCACAAACGAGAGATACGCAAAACCTGGTTACTTTTACCGTCAATTTTATTAATCATGCAGTGTTATTCAACAACGGACTATCAGTCATTTCTTGAATATCAAGATTCTAGTGTGACTACAACATACAATTCTACAGTAGTAACACCCACAGAACCCGAAATGACTAGTGCAGTATCTTCGGCAACGACACAAGGTCCATGTAAGGAATATTTTTCGATCGACACAATGTTGTACGACGCTGTCTGAACGGATATTTTGTTGATAGTAAGAAAAAAACCTCGATAGACTTTTCCCTGTGCGGCTTGCTTCGAGAGATAGCGTTCTCCCTCCATTATTTATAGAAAGTGTTATGCTTGAAACTTGTCTTTCTTATAACACAGCATCGAAAACGAAGAGCCAACATTAAATAAAAAATTCATTATCGCCAATTAAGATTCTTGTTAGCTAAATCTTATTTTCTATATTTATTCGTACACATAAACATGTAAGGTTGCAATTTGGTTCTCTGTCCATGCAGACGAGAAGAATCGTTCGAAGGGTGCAGCGAAGACTCAAAAATGAGCTCTCCCTGAGGACTTGACCCTTCGAAAAATGAGATCGTTCAAGGGATTATTAATCCCGGGACCTCGGGTTTCAGACAGGTAACGAGCTATCAACAGGAAAAAGAACTTAGAAAGAAAACTAACATAAATGTCTTTAAAAAGAAAATTCCCAAACAGATACTACAAAAAAAATATGAGTTGCGATGAAAAAATGTGCTTATTTCGTAAACAAAAAATATTCGAGAGCCGAAAAAAGAGTAAGTCTGAAAAAATGTACCTCAAGACACAGTTTTTGGAGAATTCTCCAGAAGGATTTCCTCTTTTATACGCTGCTAGGATCCGCACAGCTCTGACTCACACCAACCTAACTTTCGAAAGTACGCTTACGCCAGCGCTTCAAGCGCAAATCTTGTCAACAAACTAACTAAATTCCTATAAACATAGCGCTCAAGATACAAGCGCACTGACAGTAAAGGGAAAGGTCTCCTTCTGGTCATAATCTTCTGAATCAGCGGTGCTTTCTTCTGAAGTCTGAATGTCATACCAAAACTGTGTTATTAAATAATCAGAACTCAATTTAAAGAAAGACCAAAACAGTTAAATGAGTTGTACATCGGACAACATCGCGAGGATAGTAGATGGGGCTACTAATAAGCAGCTACCCTAGTCGTCAATTCTTATATAAGAATTGGACGGGAATCTGGTAGGGATCTTCTCAGCTTCTTGTCTGCTTTGCTAAGAATCTTATCCGATTCTTATCAGATTCTTATATAAGAAGTGGCACGAAAGTTGCACGAATTTCGTAAGAATCAGATAAGAATCGAGTAATAATCTTATAAAAATTTCATAAGAAAGTGATAAGAGTTCTTATTACTTTCTTGTTGAATTCTTATGAAATTCTTATAGCAAAAATTTTTTCTGATGACTTGCGATGGTTCCCTTAGCAATTTTGTTGAGTTTTAAGCAATAATGAACAAAAAAAGATTTTAGAAAAAAAACGGTCCGGTCAGGCTTCGAACCTGGTGAGTTGTTCATGACTGTGAGGATATAGATCCTCTAGTGGCTAACTCTAATCGTAGTAGTGAAGCTATAGTGAGAATCAACGCTCACTCCGATATCTTTATTTGAAGCAAATGAACAGCTATATATAGTACAAAGTTAAACAAGAGTTGCTCATGAATTACATAACAACAGAAATAGTTAGGAAGATCACAGACTGACGAAAGTGTTGCGCAAGAACAGAAAGAGTTGGGAAAATACACTACGAAAACGAAAGAATGAAACAAGAGTTGCGCAATAGCAGAATTGCGCAAGAATGGTACAAGAGCAGAATGGAGAGAGAATGAACCTTATGAGCTGCCGGGGAAGGCAGATCATAACAATGACAATCCATGAGTTCCTCTATTGAGATACTGCGGACACATTTGTATATAAACATCGCGTCTTTATATTCTGTTCAACATCTTTTTCAACTTTGAACTTGTGTTATAAGTGGTGCATATGGAAATGGTGTGTATCACGATGGAATATAATTTAGTGCGTCGAAATTTTAAGTTTATCATAGTAGATTCTAGACATGAAATTACGTTGTTAAAATTCTTTGGCTTAAGGGAAATCTATGAAGAGAAAGTTATTTTTATGAAATCTTACTGAAACGAAATGAATACAGAATAATTCTTGCAAAAAACTTCTAACAATCTGATAAAGGATTCTTATCACTTTCTTATGAAATTCTTATAAGATTCTTATCTGATTCTTAAGAAATTCGTGCAACTTTCGTGCCACTTCTTATATAAGAATCTTATCCGATTCTTATCAGAAATTTCAAAAAAAATTTGTCTAGGGTAGTGTGTTTAGTGCTATGAAAGTGAAGCGTAGAAATGCTACGAAATTAAAGTGAATTTTCTGCAGCAATATACTTCTAACACTAAACAAGTCTTATGAATTCGAAATTGAGTTTTTTAACATTTCAAGTATAAATCGCCGCAAAAGCAAAAAAAATAATCTAACGACTACGATTTCGACTCAAATCACATGAAATCGTACGACACGATCACATACTATTTTCACCAAACGATTTTGTATGAATCATACTGTTGATTTCATACGAAATATCTGTCCGACATTTAATCAGACGGTACCAAAATCGTACTATAAAAAATCATGCGATGCTACACGAATCATAACGCTTCTTATTTCTTGTACGATCTTGCACAATCGTGCGATCTTAGTACGATTGTTCGACCTGGGATGTAATTACATTCTACTTTTGCTTCGTTTTAATGTTTGGTTCTGTGTGTCTACTGTCCATTTCAAAATAGAAGGCGAGTGATTGCGA
>CAJNOQ010007843.1:0-11833 GCA_905250885.1 Didymodactylos carnosus
AGTTGCCAGAATAAACACTAATTTCATAGTAAAGGGAATCTTTCTTTTTGATAAAACGATAAAATTTGTTCTTTTCTCTATTTGTTGCTTTATATCTCTCTCTATAGTGTGCATAGAAAGAAAAAAACATCAACTCAAGTATAGTACAGAAAAGAATATATACATACATCGTCATTCTGTTATACCATATTCTTTTTCTCAGGCATGTTGAATAATACTGTTCTCAATTTTGTTTCCAATCAAATGAAAAACCGGTGAAAATATTCACCGGTGAATAAATTCACCGATGCGAATTTTGACGGCTTCCCTAAGTAATCAGAGAAAGATCACTTCTACATAAATTGTAAGTACTTACTTACAGTGAACAGAGATTTATTGTTCAAAACTTATCAACTTACTCAGTAACCACTTGCTAAGGAAGTACTACATTTAATGTTCTTTAAACGTGACGAAAGTTCACCACTACTGTGACGAAAATCCGCCTCATGCAACGAAATTTTTCGTGTGTGTGACGAAAATTCACACTTTCGTGACGACAGTTCCCGAGGAGTACCTCCCCCCAAGGAACTTTCGCCATGTATGATCAAAGTGCGTTCGTCATAATGACGAAAGTGTGGTGTGACGAAAGTTCCATAATCTAAAAAAAGGGGATGGGCCCCGCCTCACGCTTTCAGAAAATGTAAGCTTATTTTAACAAAATGTTGCATAAAATCAATATATTTAAGTTTCATAAAGAAATAAAGAATAAACAATGTGAAGCGAAGCATTCACGCGTCCCGTTGACTGTAAACATTCTTTTGTGTTCACTTTGAGTCAACATTCTTTTATTAGAACAAATGAAAAAGCTAGAAGAATGGCAGCGTAGCTGTCATAACAAAAAATACTACTACTCCGTTTAATACAGTCTCAAAAACTATGTTTTGCAAAAACATATGTTCAACGTTTAATAAGGTGGTGCTAATGGTGGCAGTTGATGGCATGAGTAGAAATATTGATGCGATCGCAGGTAAAAACCGTTATTATGCAACAGTGACAACACGAGAATATCGAGAAGCACTAAAAGTCTTGGAAGATGCTGCTGCATGTAAACTAAACTATAGTAACAGAACGTATGCTGATGCTATAGAAAAACTGATAGTTAGAAATTCTGAATACGATAGTGCTCTACTATGTGGAAAAAATGAAGATAATTATTATCATTTGGAACTAAGAAAATTTTATGCTGATCATCGGATATTGGATAGTGAAAAAAAAATTATAATTAATTATATGTTACATTGTCTACCGGATTTGGAAAAGGGTATATATAGGCCCGCCGTTACGCTGATCAGTAACGATGACGATTTAGTTTCATTCTTCAAATTTTACAATGGTTCTGGTAGAGAAAACATTGACAAAGATGCCGGTGGAATGTATGCTATAATCAAAAATATGGAATTCGGTGGCATGATGTCTATTAGACAATCAGTTATAGATCCAGAAGCAGCGGAAATGTCACTTTATTTAAGAGAATTTCTTCAAAATAAGAAAGTTGGCGCAAGATTGATAAGTAGATTGCTTAGAAAATGCTTTCTAGAAATAGAATATCCATTAAGCGCTCTGAACTTCGTTTTCAGACCATGGAATGAACGAATAAACTCAATCTTTTCTAAGCTGAATGGCACAATATTTGGAGCAGCTGTAAACAGTGAAAACGAAAATATAGCCAACTATGGTACTATTTCACGAGAATTCTATGTCAAGAAGCTAACAGAAAATGGTGATGCAATCAACCAAATTGCAGGATTCCTTCCTTGTACAAAGCAGAAAAGAAAATGAGGAAAAGGAAGCCGAACGATCGTCGAAGGGATTTGAAACAAAGAATATTCCAAGCAGTAAAGGCACTCCAACGGTATAAACGGGTATCTTTGGTAGAATAAGCGTTGTTTTTTTCAAAACTAAAAGCCTTTTCGATTGTGAAAAATCTGAATGTGTTTTTTTGTACCTTGAACGCCGATTTTATTTATGATCTTATACAACAACTGGCCAACATAGTAAACCTTCTTATGGCAATTTCAGTTGCAAGTGTAACAACTGAAGCAGCTTTTCGATTGCCAGTTAAATGGCCAACTACAATATCTTTTCTTTATTTCTCTCTACCATCTCTTTAGAATGAACGGGCTCGATATCAGTTGACGGCTTCGAAAAGTTTTAGCTGTTTAAGCCAAAAAAACGAGTCTCGTGATTCGGGCCATTACCATCATCATCACCACCACTCGTGTACAAGGTAAACAAAAATGATTTTCATATTTCTTTTTCTTTGTGTTCTTTATATTTATTTTACCGTAAAAAGTTATAGTCTATCAGGTCAAGTGCAAATACTCGATTCAAAAATAAAAAAATCATTTGTACAAGTCTGTTAACTTTTTATGAAAAATAAAATGTGCTTAGAAACAATTGTTTTAAAAAGTCAACAGCGAGTAAATGTTTCCTACATTCTAAATCTGACCGTAGATTAGTAATATACTTCATCAATATCCTTGGGGAAGGAAGCCGTAAAAATTCGCATCGGTGAATTTATTCACCATTTGATTGGACCAATCATTCTCATCTTTGAACTCGATCGAGATGTTGTTGAGACGATTATACGTATAAAGTTTCATCACATTGGGTTCAGATTCTGAAGAGTTATCGTGTAAACGGATGGACGGACGGACATACTGACCGATTTAATGTATTCAATTTTTTCGTACACAAAAATACTATGCAAATGAATGTTTTGACATTTGCTCCTAGAAGGTAGAAATCGATATTCCTATCGTACAGTCCTGTTAAACCATTTCGCAGGATACGTTGAAACTTTTTTTTGCCTCTTTCACAAATAGATTTAGATTTTGTACGAAGCCACAAACGTTCAAGCGTATCTTGCAAAACGATTCAGCAGGATTGTACGATACGAAAATTGATTTCTTTTAGAGAGTAGTTTGGAGTAATTTAATAGAAGAAATCAGTTTCAGATGAAATCGGATGCGAAATTACTTTAAATTCATTCAAAATAGATCAGTTTAAACGGATTTCATTTTAAACTAGTTGCAATTCATTTTTTCAAATTAATTGAAAACAATTTAACAACAGAAATCAATTTAAATCAGTTTTGATTGATGAATTAATGTAAACTGATTTATTTCATATAAATTTGAATTAATTCGACTTCTCAAATTTTTGTGAATCGGTCTAGTCTATTTCGAGGGAAAAAAGAATGATGAGCTGCCATTAACACATTATAATAAGTCCTTTGAGTTATATCAGTTACGCAGCGAGCAAATGGAATGTGCAAGTTTAAATCAGATGATTGGTCCCTGCTATGCTTCTTTTGTCTCTATGCATTTATGGTGTCTGATAAAAAAAGAAAAATCTGATCCCATTCTTTAGATCTGGCTGTGTTGCATCGCACTTATTTTAGGCAACGAAGATGACACCTAATCTTCGTTGCCTGAAATAAACTAAGAGCAAGGATTCTCTTCGGGAATTTTTAACAACCAAAAGTATTTTTAAATTTTACTTTTTTAAAATTCTATTGAGATTTGATAATAAAAAAAATAAAATTCTATTGAGACATAATAAAGCAATATTGAGCAAAATTAATATTGGCTTTCTGAGTTAAAAAAATCACATATCCGCCTGATGTATGGAAAAATGCCCACTGTGTGGCGGTGACAGAATGAACTTATTTAATTCGGTTCTCCATCCATATTACAGGCGTGGGCGGAAACACCGGGGCACAAATAAATATTAGATTCGTGATCGGCATCAAAAACTACTTGTAATCGGCTATGTTGGAAGTTATTCTCAGATGGGATACTTGGGGATGTTCCCTTGTTAGCTGCTCTCTTCCTATCCTTTATAAATACATCATTTCTCGTTTTATCATCCTTCTCCTCAATCCTCAAAACGTTGATGCCCTAATAAATGGTTCTTTAGGAGACTACATAACATCTTTAACATATTATGAGCAATCACTTATTTTATATCAAAAATATTATCCTGACACATTTGATCTTAAATCTGGTTGTAATTTGGTAGTTTAATATAATGAAAACAAACAATTTAGTTCAGCACTTGAATATTATCTAAAATTTTTTGAATTATTTGAAGATGATGATAATAACAAAGAATTAGCCCGTGCTTATAATACCATAGGAATATGTTATGAAAGTCTGGAAATTATTCTGAAGCTTTAAAATATTATAAAAAAATTTAAAAACTACGAATGATGTTAATGTTTGTTACCGAATTGGTTATTGTTATGATAATAAATAATTGTACACAGAAGCTATCAATGCATTTTTTAAAATGCTTAGAATTTCAACTAGAAACAACATTAGTATTTGATGCAATAGCATTTTCTTATTGGAATAATCAAGATTATGATAATGCTAGTGTTTATTGGTTAAAAACATTAGAAATTAAACAACAAAATCAAAACCAACATCAAGTTAAAGGTACAGCGAGTATCAAGTAATAGCTTTTGTCTAAGAGAATCAGACAGATAGTGGCCGTCATCAACTTCGATTAAGTCCTCTCAATCTTAAAAATCCATTTTCGACATGATATGTTAGTTATCGTTAGTATTGCCTTCAAATGTTGACGGTGATCTTCAGCGCAAGCGCTTAAGTTTTTTAGAGTTACTTTTGAAATAACGATCATACAGTAGGTGTCTCCAAATTTCTCTTCGTTTTAATCATCTTTAGCTCGGCTTTAGGCTAGTATTATGATCAAAGTACACAGGTGGCAATATTATAACTTTCAAAAAGTTGTCCTCCCGATTAAAATCAACACTTAGAAAAACACTTGCTGGTTGCATACTCACCTAAATGCAGTGCTACATAAAATATATATAACGAGCGGACATAATAGACTACTTTTATTTCCTTTTCAGTAGCACTTAAACAAAGCTTCATGATTTGTTCCAAAACTCATTTGAGAGAGACTTTTCTGCTAAACCTTGTATATACAATGTGAACATACTGGTCTATATTTCGAAAATGAAGTTTAATAATAGCAAGGAAAAAGTAAATTTGCTACTAACTAATTCTGGCATAAAAAACGATAAAGAATTTTCTGCAAGATTCACTACGTGACAGTTTTACCATCTATCTTTTACTTATGAAATCCACGTTGTCCCAAGGGTGTTTTCCAAAGGCGATAACGGACTAGTGCACGAAAGTTTTCGTATTCTGTATTTCGATTTGAGAAACCAGTGAAACACAGCAGGTAGTCTGAGTCCAGTAAACATTTTCACAAAACTTACTTTGATCGATTTCAATACAATTTTTCGAAAAACTTAATAAAAACCCGGAAAACAGCAAATTTTCACCGTAATTCGCTCTTTTACTTTTAACTCTCCATTATTAAACTTCATTTTCAAGATATAGACCAGTATGTTCATATTGCATATATAAGATTTTTCAGAGCAGAAAAGTCTCTATAAAATGAGTCTTCGGAGGAATTCTCAAGCTTTGTTTATGTCCTACCAAAAACGGAATAAAAATGGCCTGTTACTTATAGCCCACTCCAAAGTGGGCAACCATGTGGACATTAGGTGTAAAAACGAAAGTGGACTTTTGACAAATTCAAATAGCAAACCATGTACTTGGGCAAACGCTCTATCTTTTTGCCATTGGAAGTTTTTCTAGGTGTCATAATTAGTGACAAAATCGCCATGTAAATTTTTTGTCGCAAAAATTAACGATTAAGCTAAAAAGATTATTTTCGTCAAAACAAAGTACGATTTTCGCAAAACTTATACATCGTGCGAAACTAGACCTTTGACTCTATCTATTCCTAAAAGAAAAATTTTCCAGAACGCTTTATCAGCGACAAAAAAATTTTCTTTCTACGTAAGTGTGTTCCAAAAAGCGTACCGCAGTATAGTGGGTGCGCGAAGGTAAGCGAAGCTCCAAGTTCAATGAAATTTTTACTGAACGTTCCTCTACTAACGATATATCGACGCTGTTAGCGCAAACTAGCGCAGATGTTCTTGGGCTTTATAGGTGTTCCAGGTAAAATCAGATTATCTCCTTTTGGAAACACATGTATTCAACAATAATATCATATTCGAAATTAGCGTAAAAAACTGCATCAAGTGATATATAACTTTCAGCAGTTTCTTGGAAAAAAATCGTGGAAAGCTAAATTTGAGGCAGCACCCTGGTACTTGAGGCCAGTGGTTTTTATATCCTTAGAAAAGAGATCTGGAGGCCTACGAATAATTGTTTTATAGGTTTCGGAGTACGGCTGATTCAATGGATTTATTTATAAAACTCTAAACTGGTTTTACAAAGGTTTTCTGGACCCGAATCTCTGGAAAACCCTTAAAACATGAATTTTGACCTTTGTAAGTGACTCCATTAGCAAGGACATACTCGAAAACCTACAAAAACATATCTGAGAGATCTAAAAGTGCTATCTGTCTGCGTAGATCTCGTTCCATGGGAGGTTAAACTTCGAACCCTCGAAGGTTTTTAAGCGTTTTTAGATATATGGGCTGATTGCGCTGGTATTGTACGGTTTGACTAAAAAAAGTCAACAAAATAAACTTGCTTTGAAATTTTTTCCTTTAGTCGGATTATATACTAGTATCATCAGGGTTAATGAAATAAAAAATTTCCCGACTGTCACTTTCTTTCTTTCGGAAAAAATGAGCCTTTCGTTGAAGAGTCTCCTGTCCAAAGCCAATAAATTTCATTTGTGCGTTTTCTCCGTCATGCAGCATGGACTTTCGCTGAAATTTGACTACAGGTAGTCAGCCATGCTGATTGCGAATATCAACATGAGATGGGCTGATAGGCCTCCAGAGACCGGTTTTCCAGAAATTCCAGAAAAACACCAAAACATTTCTTAATGAGACATAAGTGTAGCCCGCACATTTCTGATTAAAATGCGACCTCTCTCAGCTCTACACGACCTTTCTTTGCAAAGTTATAGAATTTACAAGAAAAGCTCTAAATTACTTTCCCCTTATTTCTGTAGCTTTGAGCGGTAACGGTCTAGAATGTCCTTTTAAAAATGTCCTTTACGATGTCCTTCCGACATTTTGTCCATGGAAAAAATCTCCTCCTACATAAATGTCCTTAGTCGAAATATCCATGGGATATTGTCCTGGACGGTATGTTCCTGTTGAAAAATGTCCCTTGGATAAAAATGTCCTTTCGGTGAAATATGCCCAGTAGATGGTGAAACTACTAATCATCTAATTAAATTTATTGTATCGCATTGAATTTTACTTTATTACGCATGTACAACAAAAAAAGCAAGTCGGCGTAATAAATCATGGGCTGTAATTTGGTTATTGTGAATCGATCATATAATTCTTTCGTTCGTTGTTCAACAATTCTGGACTTGGGCCGTTTTGAGCCACGAGGTCGCATTCCACTATTTATTTGGATAATAATATCATGGACAATATCGACTTCTTTTCGAATTGAATCAACAAATGCCCATATATTGGGATGGTTTTGTATCCGCCGTTTAAACCTATGGTTGTATCCTAAAAATACCGAACCTTATTTATAACTTCCTACTAATGTACTGTCTTCAAATACGTTTGGAAACTGTTTAATATCTTAATGTGAAAAAATAGTAGAATAGCGAAAGTCAAATGTTCAATAATTTGGGAGATATCAATAAAATATTTTTCAAAAACTCGCGGGACATTTAGTGTGAAAATAGCCATTTTTAAAAATGTTTTACTCCTCTCTAACGAAAGGCATAATTAAATTAATTTCTTTTGTTTATCAATATGTTACTCTAACTGTCAGCTATCGTTTCCATATTTTCGATAAGGTCTAAGTCAAGTCTGGGCTGGGCTATCACGCTGATCCTCGCGGGACAAAAAAGCACTGTTTAGTCCGCGACGCCATTGTTAGTGTGAATTTACCTACAAACGATGTATGAATTTGGAACTCATTCACATGTTTTAAAAGTAGCATGTGTTTATTACAACTTATTTGCAAAGAGCAAGTTGAGATGCTATTTTATTTAAATAAAAAATTGATTTTATTGTCCGTAGGTGTCAGCTAAAATCATGGTTTTTCATAGTGAGTTGCTAATAACTCGATAACCACTTGTAACTTTGCGTTAATTTTTTCAGTGGTAGTGAGCATAGTTTAGATAAATAACATATAAAAATTTCGCTAAGATTCATTCACTAACAAAAAAGTTATAGCTTTTTTACATCTCGGATATGAACGGTACAATGGCAGCGCAAATCGCTCATATACATATATGGCATAGCTGGCTGACTAGTTGCTTGCTTGGTCGATGATGTAGTATATGAGAAATGTATCGAATTAAACGAGCACGCAGCGCCCATACATCGAAAACTTCATCCCGTTGCCTACGCATCTAATGAGATTCTTTTCTGATGACAACATGTATTACAGATCTTTTGTTCCGAAGAAATACCGCATATTTCGTCGTAGAACTCGCTTTCTATCATTCAGCCCTTTCTATTCTCATCTCGTCATGCTGTGAGCGTTCTTCATATCAAGACATGATAGTGATGAATAAAGTGTAGAAAACTGATCATGAAAAAAATCGGTGAGTTTTATACAAACTGTTTATCGCATTATAAGGGACAACCATCCAAAATAATTGAAGTTCACATTTCTATTGCATCTGTATATACAGAAATTACACAGTACCATAAAGCTCGTCAAGAATACGAACAACAATTATTATTTATTGAGCAAAACGATCCTGATGCCATTGGTTATCATAACACATTAATTGGTTGGTGTTATTCAAAAGAAAAAGATTACGATCATGCTGTGGAACATTATTTAAAAAATTTAGAATTATACACGATCAATCAGAGATACTTGATGTTTATTTGAATTTAGACACGTGCTATTATGACAAGGAAAGTTTTAATCAAGCACTATTTTATTATAGAAAAGCTGTAGAATACACAAATGAAACACAATTATCAGTGAAAACTGATTTATTTATGACTATAAGCAGATGTTATCAAAGAGAATATGAACAAGGACTGGAACAATGTAAAACATGTTTAAAATGAATAATCAATGATAAACAATCAATTGATGGTAATGATGATCACAATGATGTTCCATTTTATACAATGATAGTCGATGATCAGAATATTCAATATAATCAGAATAAAGATCTACACATGATAACATTCAACAAAAATGTCCGGCTGCAAGTGGACTTCAGGCTAAAATAATCACGTGTTATAACTCTGTGAACGAGTAAAACGAGAATTAGTTAAAAGTCCGTATCATACCAAAGGCATTTTGTTTAAGTAGCAGCTTTAGTAAATTGGTTTGCTGAAGTAACAGCTACAATAATGTAATGCAGAGAAGTGTATGAAACTATTGTGTCGAAGTAATAACTGCGACAAATATATACAGAAATATTGCAATCACAGAGAAGATTTTCTTTACAGAATTAAATGACGCTTCTTATTTATTTAATGCTGAACCAGAGGCTATCGAATGTAAATATATCAGAACCGGATGACATCTTCTGCCCTACTAGTTATGTCGTACATTCCACTTATGCTGTACAGTGTTGTAACTCATAGGTCTCTGAAGGAGTATGCACAGTTTTAGTAACAAGTGCATACCATACTTTGACGAAGGTATTTTGTTCAGGTAGTAGCTTCGAGGTGCTACGTAACTGATTATACACAGAATTCTTAGCACTTTTAGCCTGTTACAAGAAAACATCTTCACTTTGGTCAAGGGAAGTATTTTACTCCGTACATGAGAGAAAAGATTTTTAGCAATCTTTCCTATGAGCAATTACTTACAAAGTAAAATACCATCAGCTTATGCAGTTTTTCACACTTTTTTTGAAGGTCATATTTAATGCAGGCATGGGCAAGTCCAAGCTAAGCCCGAGTCCTTAGAAATTTAGGCCGAGTCCCGGTCCAGAGTTCATTTCGAGTCTGGTAATCTTTTAGATTCTTTTTTCGATGAGGATGGTTTGCAATAAGGTTACTTTGCATGTCCATCTCCGGAACAAAATTTTCAATTTCTTGTGATACAGAAGGTGTTGTTATTTCCCTTTTCATTTTTCCTTCATTTGTGTTAAAAGTTGAATGGACAGGACTCGAACTACAAAAACTCAAGTCCGAGTCCGAGTTCGCCAGAAAATCTTCCAGTCCGGACTCGGACTCGCCCCAGCCTGATTTAATGCTGAGCAACGTTCGTACTTGCTAGGAAACCTAACAAAAAACTTTGCACTTGTTGTGAAAAGATGTCATTTGCGTTCCTGTCAGTATTTCGGCTCTGAACCATACTGTTCTGATTTCACCTAATCTGCCATCTTCAAACAGAAGAAGTATTCAATTCTGGAGTTGGTTTTCTTCTTGTTAAACGTGGAAAGAAGCAATAAAGAGAGGCAGAGATAGGAAGAAACCGTAGCGTTCTTTCACGGATGTTCGCATTATCATCCTTTTTTCTGCTAGTAGAACATGCTGGTATGTGTGGGTGGTAAGTATTCATGGCAGAACAGTGGCATGGTACGCAAAGGAGACGCATTTTCTTAGCTAGCATCTCTTTTTCAAGCCTCCACCGAGGAACACCTTTAAAATCCAAGGGCAAAGGAATATATTATCGACCGGCAGTCGCATGTTTCCACATTCAAACTTCAAAGGACCGAGACGAAACTACTCTCCCAGTGATCCTTTGACTGCTCGGGAAAACCGCAAACACCTCGAGCTGAATCAGATGTTGATCGGTTAAATTTCACGTTCATAAAGCCAATGAGACACCCATCCAACCGATTCCTCACTGATGCTAGAGGGTATGTGCGATTCAGATAACAAACTCAACCTTGTGGTTCCTTGTGCATAAAGCTCTTTTCTGGTCGTAACTACAGTAATGCAAACATTTCCATGTACTTTTGTCCGAAACACAGCCTATTATTGTCGAAGAGGCATGTCAAGACAATGAGGAAAACCATCATCGACCGGACCATTCAGTGCTTCCGAGATGATAAGACGGTCGGTCGAGTTTCCTACGCCATCCTCCGCTGTTTTCCCGGTTGTTTTTTATTTGAATGCAATCTTTTTGACACTGTTATTCTGAAGAAGAACGTCATATTTTAAGAACATTTTTAAGTCGGCGGAGCGATTTCATGTCTTTGCCTTCTCGGCTGCGCACAAAGAATTTCACTTTTTTGTTTTCTTCTATTTTTTAGTGTCACATTTTTTTGTTTGAACGCCATATCTCTGAAACGGATGCACGGATCGAGATGTAGATTCCACTGCCGTATTTTTAAAGGCTAGTACGGGGGTCGTTACCGCGATCACCTGTCTCGGTGGTTCAGTTCGAGATGAGTAATGGATTCAAAAAAGACTGCAGGATTTTATTTGAAACTTTTTCTCGTTTGTCTTTTCCTCGATCTTTTTATTTGGTGACAAGGAAAATATTACAATCGAGACTCTTTTAAGATTTTAAAACTCACAAAAATGAGTGATCTACCGGAGTGCATACAATTTCGTACTTTCGACGTACATCTTTTTTCATTTTTGCTTTAGAATATCGAATAAAAATAGGATTAAGAAAAGGTGTAAACCGTATTTGATGGCTGAGATCTGAGGTGCCGGTGAAAGTAAGACTTGGTCACAGTGGGCATTTTTTGCTAGAGCAGGCGGACTTTAGCTTTATGAGTGAACTAAAATTTCATGAACCATTTTTTTATAGGTTTTTCATGATCCTCTTTCTAATGCCATGAGAGCTGGGTTTTGAAAAAGTTTTCTAAGGAGTTTTCCAGAGATCCAGTCTATGGAAAACCTTTCAGAAAACTTTCTCAATATTTA
>CAJNOQ010007844.1:0-11832 GCA_905250885.1 Didymodactylos carnosus
TCTCAGGTCTTATTTCGACGATACCTGGTATTGGAACATATGTGTCAGCTGCTACTGATGCTGGACTTTTGGCTATTGATTTAATGTCTTCTGCTAATCAAAAACAACAAGATGCTAACATGGAAGAACAGAATGGTGATGATATACATACAGAATAGTTCTGATGCACATTCGCTTCATGATTCGTATTATTGTTGCAAATAAACAAAACGTTATAAACAACATGTTATTCAGTAACTTATGCAATGATGAGAATAGCTGCAGCTTAAATATCGAAATAGTCTTAGCTATAATTTTTTACTTTTCTCGGCAATTTGCTTAATTAAACACCTGATTCATACCTATTTCATCATTCTTGGAAAGTTTGAATCCATTTGCACAAGTCATCTGAGCGCGATGACTGAGTAAAGGATGCCCGTTATTACAACAACAGCTACAACCAGTCTATCTCACTGATCATGTTACTGAAAGCCAAGACCTTGATCGACAGAACAGACTGATTTAAATCTGTAAAACTTTGTTTCTATAATATATATATTGTTAGGTATATTGGTTCCTGTGCGCCGGAAAAATGGGTTCTAAACATTAGACGTTCCATCGATTCTCACGGCATAAAGGTAGCGGCTCGAGACAATCGTCTACTAGTAACAGAATCTATAGTTATACGTTCAAATAGCCCTCAATTGAATGGCACTGATCGTTCGATTCTACTTTTTTTGGTTAGCTGATACCCAAGCGTCAAAAGAACATCTAGTATCGCCCAGTTGACTTACCAGATTTTTAGTCGATTACAACTATTGGGTAACGACAGTGAAAATTGGGCGATTGCTAGATCTTCTAGTTGCAACTATCGATTTATCGCCCGATAATCAATCGATTTAACTAATGCTAGATGCACATACAAACGCATCTAGTTAAAAGTCCCTTTTCCAGCTAGTAATCTAGATACCAACTTGTCGTGTATCGCCTGATTACAGACGAAATGTATCCAGATTTTTTCCATAGATGATGTTTGCTTAAGTATTCCGTAGTTATTGGTATATTTATATTTAAAATTAGTAACTAAACGTTTCGAGATTGACATAATCTCGCCATCAGAAAAAACAAATAAAATAAGTAAAAATCTGAAATTTTTCAACATAGTAAAATACTGCACCACGTAAATGATTATTGCAAAAAGTTTAAAAAAGTGAAAATCGCTGTATGTAATCGACTGATATTGTCTGTCTTAGATTATGTCTATCATATGTCTGTTTCTTGTTCTTGAAAGCAAACTGGCGTTTTGAATTTCTTTTTCTCTTGCTTTTGGCGTTTTCTCCTTTTTCTTACGTTCTCTTTCTTTTCGATCCTTAACTGATCGTGGTTGATAAGCTGTACCTGAACAAAATCTCACCCACATTCCAGATGTTTCGATTTTTCTGCTTATCCGTCTTTTATGCTTTTATGACTTTTATGAGTTGTACACTTTTATGCTTTTACACCATGAATTCACTTTTCCAAACAAAAATTCTTCGTCAATGTGTATTTTTCAAGCTATGTCGGCCGATATCCTGTCTCGGATATCCCTACCTTGAATATGCATATTCGGATATTCCTATTTCGGATATCCGCCCATCTCTGTATTCTTCTCGCTCACGGTCATCCTGTTTAACGACTATACCCGTTGCGTTTTCTGTTGGTCAAACTTAATTCGGCAAACATGACCATGGATGAGTATATGCAAATTTGGACGTTTAACAGCTGCTGAAAATAGATATCCACATGCAATAGACTAACGTCGACCATTTTGCGTTGATACGTGAACTGCGCCTACAGATCCACTGAGATGCTCAAGAGCATTATAATCATCTACATATTTCAAACCATTTCTCTTACATGGTTCAATAAACATTAAACTCGTTGGATTAAGATCAAAGAAGAACAACCTCCCAATAGTTTGCCTTGGAGCCAATTAGACTACTGGTTTACGGTACCAAAATGTAAACGTGTTTGAGGAACAGTTTTATATTGCCAATTAATTTCTTTACCCTGATAACGACCACTAGAATACGAAGAATACTAGAAGATGAGATAATGAAAGAAACAAATAAATATACCTACCTAGCTATTGGCATAGATATTTCTTTTTTCGTATCAATACCCGGCTTCAATTAACAAAACTTATTTGTTACTCTCTTAAATTAGAATCAAAACTGTCTCCAGGTTCCAAAAAATAATAAACAGCTCGAAAAGTTTTGATGAGGCTCATCATCTCCACGCGATGGTTTGAACAGGTGCCACAGGATCTCATTCTTCCCTCGGTGTCTACTTGTGAAAACGGCAAATCCACATTGTCTTTCTGTCAAATGTTATTCAAAACCTGCCTTGCTCTACTATATTTTGAAATGAGTAGTAGTTTACTTGTAGGATCCTATTGTAGACTCTCGTAGGATTTAACAAAACTGAAGTTTTCAGAAGATGCATTCAAGAATATGTCATAAAATTCTGAGCAAAAATACGTCTATTGTCTTTGTCGATGTTCTATCTCTGCTTTACATTTGAGCTTAATCGAACGTGTGCTTCGCATTTGGCAACAAGGTGGGAAAAGAGAGGAGATACGTTTAATAATTATTCTTGATCTTCTTTTCAAGCTAAAAATTTTTTCCATAATCAAATCTCGTGCTAAAAATATAAAAGCTTTTCCACTAGTTCCAAGTTTAAACTACGTAAGAGATAAGACTTGCAAAATACATCAAACGATACTTAATAAAGAGCAAGGTCTAACAGGAGAAACGCTCATGACTTATTAATTTCAAAGATGCCGCTATTCGTACCGGTGAAACCACTTCTCTTTCACTGTCGAGTTGTATTAAAAAAATACATTATCTTCAATTAATACATATATCTTTGCAAAGAAATACAGTTGAAATGAAATTGGGAAATACCAAGTCTAACTAAATCCAGTCAAATATTGACTTAAACATTGTGTAAGATACCCATCGTTTTCAGTTTAGAAGAAGAAAACCATGGAAAGTACCAGTGTGTTTCGACTCCATCAGACTTAGAAATGTGCGTTTACTATAAAATCGAACTCATATGCATCTAATACATCCTTGTTAGTACGATAGAAGACAACTTAGTCGTGTGCCGAAACGTCGGAAAGTCGTCTATGAAATTAAAACTTATTTGCCATGCTCATTAGACCATTGATGTGAATTTCTCTTCAGAGTAAAGTACCGAAGATGAAAAGCAGTTGGTATCCGATCAGTTAGATTTTCCACTATGTCGTTGTAAAACAAAAAAGTAATAACTTTAAAAGCTGTTCTTTGTTAACAATTAAATAACAAAACGCTGGTTGTTTTTATATGAAGTGTCCTTGAGAGAAATGGCGACGAATAATCACTGAACATCTATTAAAAATGACTATTTATTGAGAAAACTTATTTTTGCGGAGGTAAAAGTATTCCATTCGTCACTAAGATGCTATCGAAGTATTAGATGACAATCGATTCTCAAATTAAAACTTTTAACATTCGTTGATTGTTTCTACTGGAATATAACTCTGCTTTTATTGTATTGTTAAAATTGGATCTGAATAACGTGAGTATTACATTTCGGCGTGATGCAGAAGTTGCATTTGCCGGAAACTGAAAATACCAAAAAATAGAATAAGTCTCTAAAACTTACGATAATAGGAAACTAGGAACACCACTTTCTGAACCCAGCATAAAGCCTCGCTAAACGCTCAGAAAAACGAGGAAGGCAGGAAACTAGGAGATCAGGAAAGCAGCACAGCAGGAAATTAGAAAGCTAGAAAAGCAGGACAGCCATTTATTTTTTTACTATAAATCAGTACCGCAGGATGCCAGAGAGCTCGGAAACATCTCATTGTACTCAGACTTTATTTCTCTATGTAATTGCTATTGTTTAACTTGAAAATGCTGGGCAAATTTATCGAGGATTTGCAGAGGTTTTCTAGAGACCCAGCATTTCGGCGTAACCCCTTTGTTGAACTGGAAACTTTCCCAAACCATTTGTACTGGATTCAGCATCTGCTAAATCATAGAAATCCAACGCTTGTGTTCATTTGAAGGAAATATGGCTGAGTTAAGGACTAATCACCTGAAGGATTTCCCGCCAAAATCACATTTTTGTAATCTTTTGCGTATATCTTCCCAACGAAAACACTTTTTGGAGAAAACGAGCTATAACTTTGTAGTGCACGAGACGGCGAACCTTTTGGCGCTAGAATGAAGTGGCTAGCTCTGTAGAAGAAAAACTAGATAGAGTTGCAAAATCAGAAAATCCAGCTCGGACCACGTCTTATTTCCACGCCTGCCCAGAATCTTGGGTAAGCTCTAACAATTTAAAAGACACATTACCATGCTCAGTTTTTAATGAAGAATCGTTTAAAAGAACGTTTAGAGCTTCATCTGTTGGATGGAAAAAATTGTGGACTGTGTTCGAAAAAAAAAGCGTTTTTGGTGTTTCGACCTACTGTCAGTGTTTTGCATTTTTCTCCAGAAAGACTAAGCCAAATCGAAAAAACAGGTCAGATCGTGATCAGCAACTCACCAAGAATTCGAATATCTGTGTTAAAACGAACAATAAAACTTGTGGAAAGTTTGAGTTACTGACACCTTATAATTATACACTAAATGTTCTGGACGGGTGAGTAGCCAGCCAGCCATGAGAGTGAGCCACTCAGGTGAATTTCCCTAATCACTATCGACATATAGAGTTTTAATGGTGAGAGTGAGGATCATATTTTCGCTATGCACATTGGATAGACAGTGCCGAAAACTATACAGAATATTAAATGAGCTTTGTCACTCATCTTTACGCCATCAAATCTTATGATTCTGTTTTATTTCGCAGAAACACTTCACTGTGAGATGACTCTGTTAAAAGTAGACAACGACGTGTTAAGGAATAAAGCAGTTTTCATAAAATAAAACGTTTTGAGGTGCATTGTTGGTTTCTATATGGACGGTTTACATTTCTTTTCTTATAAATAATAAACGCTGACATTTCCGTTGAGCTTCGTCACATTTTGGAACTATGTCTGTTCTTACTTTCGTTCTCAATTTAGCAACAGTTCAGCTGAATTGTTACTTATCTCTATTGATACTTTTGTTTGGTGCGTTTAACACTATTCTAAATCAGCTCGTATTTTCTCAACATTCTCTCCGAACCAATCCCTGCTTAATTTACTTTCTTTCGTCAACCATTTCAAATTTATTTTGCATTTGTTAAGAGAAAAGAAGCGAGCTATAGAACGGTAAGTGTATTACACCTTGTCTACACAATGCTTAGCGCTCATATAGAAAATTCATTTAGAGTTACTGTATAACAACTACTATGCTTCTCGAAGTACGACATACTTTGATATTTTTTGTGAAGAATATATCAGTGACTCCAAGAAAATGTTGTAACTGAGGGTGAACCAGAAATAGATGTTCATATTTAGAGCACTTGGACAACAAATTTCACACACCAGGGTTCGAAAAACATAGTATCGGAGACCAATAGGGAAAACTACAGATTGTGAGTTTCGACGTATGAGTTCAAAGCTGAACCAAAAGTAATAATCGACATTTTACGAGATTAAGTCCAAACCAATTGAAAATGAAACTACAGAGTTCTTCGTGCTCCTTATTAATATTTAGTAATTTCAAATGACCCACTGGTATTGTCATGATCCACAGACGAGATTATTTTCTCGACAGAGAGATCAGGTGTCTAATATTTAAGAAGATTTAATTCAATGTAGTTTATTTCCACTCTTGTATAATTTGGATATTCAATCATTCTCGGCAAATATGATTTCCTATAAATAGATTAACGGGTATCAAGAGTTTTATGAGTTTTCGAGTACATCTCCTCAGCAGAACTATCTGGATTCCTTTACTGGTCCATCGATCGATTTAGGCAGTCATAGACCGTCTACGACTGAACTGAACGGACTCTTCAACAGAATTGCCTTCGAAGGCGTTTGAGATTGTTGAACTCTTCGGTGAGCGTACTCATATTTTTGTATAGAAATTTTCTTGTGTTTTCAAATCGGATAATACTGTTTCAGGTACAACTATGAACAGTCGCATTAAAAAGCTCAATTTATTTCAATCCCATCCTTCGTCTCAAAATCAACATATCGTAGAAAATCAACTAGTTTCTACACGCTTGTTTATTGTTCTTCTGATAGCATCCACAATAATCCTAGTCGCTTACACCTCCTTAATAAACGTAACGATAAGCGTTACTGTTCAATCACCATCATTATCGACATACAATGAACTGTATGAGAAATATTCAAAAACCATTAGTTGCTCATGTAACACAACTTCGATTCCATACCGATATTTTATCAGCATATCTCCTGTCTACCATCAATTATGTTTAAGCGAATTTGTTCAATCAAACTGGGTCAATAGTGGAGGAATAAACTGGTTAAGAATTGAAAGCGACTACTCAGCCATGGCTGATTTTCGATGGTGGGCAACGGCAGCCTTCAAAATGCTGCAATGTTTTGCGACTTTTCTCAAGAAGCCATAGGAAATGGACTCGTTGACTTTAATTCAACTACTTATTTTACACCTGATCTCAAGTCATTGTCAATATTTGAATCTGAAACGAATGCATTCATAAATCTTTTTATTGCAGTCACAAGAAATGCATTTCAAGGATCAATAAACGTCATCCGTAATCTTACTCAAGGTGATGCTATTCAATCCGGTCTGTTGACAAACTATTATTACTATTTGGATTCTATTTATAACGGAGGAAGCGGGAGTGCAATAGATGGTGCGAACCAGCATTACGGCACATGTTCTTGCCGCAAACTTCCCACTTGCACCTCACCAGCGACTATCTATAATATTTCAGGAACACACATGACCGATGTCATTTTTCAACCACGCGGCCTATTAGTAGGTTGTTACGTTCTTGAAGCTTTATTACAATCCAATTTAGCCTGTATGTATGACCAGTTATGTGTAAACACTTTGCAATCATATATAAGTACAATTAACACCAGGGGTCTAAATATGTCAGCACCTAGTCGGTATCAACTAAATTCAACTCTAAACGACATTGTTTCTCTCCTGATGGTAGAAGAGTGGAATGCAAATGCCTCGTTCTCGTCTTATTATAAACAGTGTACTCCTCAAGAATGTACATATACATATTTCGGTCATAATAACGTCGTTTATATTGTGTCAACGATCACTGGATTAATTGGTGGTCTGACAAAAGTGTTACAAATTATTATTCCACCAATAGTTGAATTTGTGAGGAAAAAAAAGCGACCTAAAGAAGAAGTTGCAGGTATGATATCCGTCTTTTAGGAGACACCTTGAAAGCAAAGCATGACTTATTTATTTCTGAAAAAGGTATTACAGATTATTATTCCATCAATAGCTGAATTTGTGAGAAAACTATGGCAGCACTCTGCGACGCAAAGTCAGGATAATTAAACATATATAAATATTTCTAATTTATGTAACGCTTCGTTTAACGGCTTCACGCATGTTCCATATCTGGAAATACACCAGAGTGAAAATCATACACAATGGCAGAGATGGGCAACTTCAACTCCAGAGTTTACACTTTTTTACCCGGAGTTGGAGTTGATTCTTTCAATCCAAAATGGAGTGAAGTGGAGTTGAGTTGATATGAAGAGGAGTTGGAGCGGAGCTGGAGTTGAATTTTGTAATTCTGAAATGGAGTTGGAGTGGAGTTGCCTTGACCCAGAGTGGAGTGCAGATGGAGTTGGAGTTGATACTATTTTCCAACTCCGATTCAACTCCGACTGATCTCATGACTAGCAAAAGAACGACAAAAAAACTACACAGATGACCTTCAGTAAATGCACTGAAAGAGAGAAAAATAAAGATATAAAAAGAAAAAGAAATTTTACAATGACCGGTCCTGCAGTCGAATGCTGATCATTTATTAAATCATTCTATCTGTTGCACGTGTGTTTGTCTATCTATATCTATCTATTCTTTGGTTATTATCATTCTGTCTACAAATGGATTCATCATCTAATACACCAACAGTCGATCTCACTCTTTCTTTATATGATGTAGAAATGAGTTCACCAAAAAGTACCAAATCATCCCACACAACAAAAGCAAAAATTGGTCGACATGATCTTGAACAATATTATGATGATTTTAAGGAGTATAATGTTGGTGATCTCAAAGGTAAAACATCTGCAACATGTACTATATATAAGGAAACGGTATGGCATTTAAAATCATCCACATCAAATTATAGCCGTCATCTTCAACGTAACGTTCTGCATCCAGCAGAATTCCAGCTGTGATCAACAACAAATGCATCTAAGAAAAAAAAATCGGAGAATAAAATGTAGCAAGTCACCTTAGTGAAGAAACTGATGATGATGTAGATGAAACAAAGTTGAACATGTCTGAAGGACGTTGTCCTAATGATGAAGAAGTTCTGAATGAGTTTGAAATGTACTCGATCTGCAATGACTAAAGTGGCTAACATTGCAAAATTAAGCCATACAAGTGTTCCAGTCGCTGAAAAGCTACAGGAGTTTAAATATAGTTCCACAAGCTGTTATAACCCGATGGAACTCACAATTTAATACTGTATCACAAATTCTTGATATACCAAGTGTATTACTCAGTGATATTTTAACGGATCAAAAAAAAGGTGAATTGATATTATCGATAAAAGATTTACATGTTTTACGTGAATTTATATCAGCCTTCACTTTATTTGCCGAAGCTACCACGAAAACACAAGCTGAACGATGTGTTTCTATATCACTAGTAGCACCAAGTATACTTAGTATTTATTTTGATCTTGAAAATGAATTGAAAGTATGCGAGTATTCAAGTTCGTTGTGCAAGATGCTTATATACTCATTAAAACAACGATTTGGTGGTCTTTTATTAAGTCTTGAAATACCTGTCAACGGCTCGATAAAGCGTCGAAACACATTTAGTCTATTCTCTGATGATATTTTTCTCATTTCGAGTTTCTTGGATGGGCAATTCCGACTTCGTTGGATTTTACAATCTCTTTTACCTGAAGAAGCTAAGTAAGTTCGACGGTTATTCGTAGATATTTTCTTTTTGTGTTCATTTGTTCACAATGAAAGTGAGAACGATCACATGATTTATGCGTTATATATGAAACATACTTATTATATTTGTTGTTTTAGGAATCGTTTGGGCGAGAAGATAAAACGACTTGTTGTTCAAGCAGCCGTTCAAGTTTGTCACTCCACCAACAACAATCAAAGTGTTGATGATGCACAAGGTGAACCAATGTTAATAAACAACGATATCAATCAATCTGATGGAAAAGATTTTTCTACCGATAGTCCACCAACAAAAAGAAAAAGTTTATTTTCGTATTGTGAAGCAACATCGGTACTTCCAAAAAAAACGCGTATCGACACCATCCATCTGCACCTTCTGAACGTGTTTTCTCAACAAGTGGTTTGTTGATGAGACCACATCGAAGTCGATTAGCAAAAGATACCTTAGCTAAATTAACATTTGTTAAGTGTAATCTTGATTTACTGAGTTAAATCTATAAAGTTTATGGAAACTCGTCAAAGAAATAAAACTTCTGAAACTAATTATTACTAATATTGATGATAAACTTATGATAAAAATATTCTCTTCAGACTTAGTATTCATTCAATTTCGATTTAGTGAATCGGAGTTGGAGTGAAGTTGGAGTTGGTGTTATTAGCACTAGAGTTGCAGTTGGAGTTGGAGTTCAAATCTTTAATTCGGTTATGGAGTTGGATCGGAGTTGACTTGGCTCGGAGTGGAGTTGGAGTTGAATTTTTTAATTCGGTATAGAGTTGGAGCGGCTTGCACCCGGAGTTGCCCATCTCTGCATAATGGAGGAATTCCATAGCATTAGCCACCGTCTTGTAGTTCTTTTCTTCACAGTTTTTCATCTATATATTTTTAGGTAATAAGTTCAGCAATGTTTCTCAGAAGGCCCAGCAATATGTGAAAACGTTTAATATAATAAAATCACATCCACCTCCAATCGATCCTCACGACATGGGAAATCAGTTAATATCAACTCGTTTATTTGTGGTTTGTCTGTTAGCAGCATTATTTATACTCACTGTTTACACGGCATTGATTGATGTTACAATAACACATACGGTCGCTTCGCCATCATTGGAGCAATACGAGAAACTGTACGAAAACTATCCCTTAACACTCTCGTGTCCATGTAAGACAATATCAGTTGGCTATAGCGAAATTATGAGTTTCAAACCAACATTTCATCAGTATTGCAGCAGCGATTTTGTGTCGCTGAATTGGATCAATTATTCAAATAGTCATGGCAACGTGGGATTTTTTACCTACGATTACCGATGGACGGGTCCAGTGTTATTCCAGTTCTTGAGAGGTCTATGTCAAATATCAAATGTAAGGATTAACGATGATTTGATTGTTTTTAATTCAAGTCAATACATTACGGCTACTGTTCAATCAAACCATTTATTTAACTCTCAAACACAGTCGCTCATCGATCTTTTCGTTTTAACTACCACACAGACTTTTTTACAATCGATGAGCGTAATTCAATACATAAATGATGCTAGTCTGCTCGTTTCCGGTCTCGGTACAAATTTCGTCTTAGGCTTTTGGCCGGCAAACTCATTCTCAAATTCAACCCAGTTTTACTCATACTTTCCTGATGACCACTGTTCCTGTTTTCAGTCAACTGACTGTTCAATACCGTCGACTGTCTATAACGGTTCGGATTCTTCTGCTACAGCTTTTGTTATGCCTGGTATTGAATGTGGATGTCTAATCAGCTCTTCGGCGATGCAGTCGAATTTGGAATGTTTTTATAATCAGTCCTGTATTGATATATCAAAAACGTTTATGCAATCTATTTATTCTTTGAATGTTACAGCAATGAATTCGTCAGCACCTAGTCGGTATCAACTAAATTCAACTCTAAACGAGATTGTTTCTTTCCTGATGGTAGAAGAGTGGAACTCAAATGCCTCGTTCTCGTCTTATTATAAACAGTGTGCTCCTCAAGCATGTACATATACATATTCCGGTCATAATAACGTCGTTTATATTGTGACAACGATCACTGGATTAATCGGCGGTCTGACAAAAGTGTTACAAATTATTATTCCACCAATAGTTGAATTTGTGAGGAAAAAAAAGCGACCTAAAGAAGAAGTTGCAGGTATGATATCCATCTTTTAGGAGACACCTTGAAAGCAAAGCATGACTTACTTATTTTCGTTTAGAACCATTTCTTGCTCAATGTAGGACACATCACGAAGTTATGAGAGGCGTTTTTTACCTCAAAACGTCTTTCTAAGGTTTCCATTTGTCGACTGAGAAGTGTTTAGATCTCATGAAACCCTCAATTGTGCCTATTGTTGTCGGTCAAGCTCTCATATCTTTGATTAGTTTTTGCTCAATTTTAGGATCAACACCAGTTCAATCGAAATCTCGTATCTACTATGAAAAAGTCAAACATACGATAAAAACAGTGAATATGTTTGCTCCGAAATTAACGACTGATGATGGTGAATTGAAGGTTGAAGTAACAGCCACACAGTTAACAATCGTTCTTTTGATTGTTTCACTATTCGTACTTGTGCTTTATACGGCAAGGCTGAACTTTACTACAACGATACACGTGAACAAACCTACTCTATCAGTATACAACGATCTCTATCCAAGATACAAGACTGCACTCATTTGTCCATGTTCTAACGTTGCCATCTCCTATAGAAATTTCATTAAAATGAAACCAAGCCAACATCAAGTCTGTCAAAGCAATTTTGTGATGAAATCATGGATAATGTAT
>CAJNOQ010007845.1:0-11830 GCA_905250885.1 Didymodactylos carnosus
GACTTCCCTGAAGAGATGAAAGTTTCTCCATCTTCTTTCCTGAATAAATCGGTATTTCTCCACAAGAACTTTATCTATTTTCCTGAAGAAATCGGCGTTTCTCCGCAGAAAATTCATGCTTTTTACTGTATGGAACATTAATTACTAGTGGAAGAAGAAACAATGCTTGATTCACATTGTCAATAGACATCAATGTAAGACTATATGTTTCTTTTTCAAGAATGAGTTTAAAACTGATAAATTCGAGTCTCGCGTCAAATGGCGCACTATAATCTACTGAATTTTTAGGCAATTCGAAAATAGTTATGCTCAAAAAAATATAGATACATTGCATATACGAGATATTGCAATATGTCATTTGTAAAAACAAATGGGTACACAAACTATCTGTGATGAGACTTTTGACTAAGTTCAATAAAAGGAAAGGACCGGGGTCGTTAAGATCACGAATCGGCCCCCTCTCCAAAACCGCTTTTGATCGGAATATTATTAGTTGATTTCTATCAAAATTAGATCGTTCCAGCTTATTATGGGTGATCACGATCGATTCAGGAACAGTGACTTTTTATGCATAATTTGAGTACCGTCTGTATCGTCTGAACAATATCACTCGCAGTTACAGTGTATTCATTTAATGGCTATTTGTGATGCCAAGTTTCTACAGGTAGTCGAATCAACTGAGGCAGATTGATACTTTAGGGTAAATCTCCGAATTGCATTCGAAGTTATTCTGATCGATAAAAGATAGAACCCAAGGGTAGCAATATTTGAGAAACAACTGTCAGCGGATAATGATTATTGACAAATTTTCACACGTTCAGAGGTCCTTTAGTTCGTTTACTTTGACTTGATAAAAATCATCAGAGTGATTGAACCGCTACTCTCCAAAACCGCTTTTTGATGTCGATAACTATGAATCGGAATGTTATTAGTGGATTTCTATCAAAATCAGATCGTTCCTGCTCATTATGAGTGATCACGATCGATTCTTGAACAGTCACTCTTTATGCATACACTTTCTTGTTTAAGTCGGGAACGCGATCCGCGCTCGCGATCGCCGTAAAACCGCGCAATTCGTACCACGATCGCTATTAACGATGACAACAGCGACTTCTTAAAAAAGTCGATGTTGTCACGACGCGATCGCGACCAACTCTTATTTAACAAAAGCTTGTGATTCACGATGGCGGCGTGACAACTTTTTCTTACATTGGTCGCGCTCAGATCGTGAAGTCGCGCCGCGATTCGGTAAGATAACTGGTTTGCCTAAGTTTTAAAATCGCGCGACGGTGCCTTTTTCTCAAATTCGCTGTAAGTCTCCCGACGCAGTTTTGTTACACTTCTTAAAAATTAAGAACTAAGAATCTCTCGCAGAGTCTCGCTGTAAACCTCTGCGTTTTTGAATCACACCCAAGTCGACTTTCTTGCTTCTTTCGCTGCGCGAACGTAGCTTTCACTCCGTGATCCCGTTACAACGCACGTCGACTATTTTAGTAATTAATCAACGTCAGAAATGGATAAAAAGGAGGGACAGTACCGGGACTAATACAAGTGTCGCGTAGCCGCGTTCGCGAGTTGGGGGAATTGCGGTTCATCCGTGTTCAGAGTAAGAGTAGTGTGACTCATTTATTGTTAGTCGACGAAAAACATGAATAACAGCGATCAGGGTAAAATATTCGAGAGTAATATTGACTTTTTTGTGAGTGCGAGAAAATTGCGGTCGCTAGAAACCGCGTCTTATTTCACGAGTCTTATAGCGAATGCGTTACGCGATCTCCAACGAATTTTTACTTGCGGCGCGACATGCAATAAAAAAGTGGACTTTAGTTTTCAATTAATATATCAATTGAAGTCAATCTATAATGAATAAGCTGTACTATGGCCTACGGATATATTTAACATCAAAGAGGCCTATTTCACCAATCTTAACATTTATCGAGGCGAAAGATTTTTTTTAATTTTTATCTTAGCTTTAAGTTGGAATATATCATGTAAATACTCCTGTCAATAGTAGAATACCGCATATTTAAGGACATTATTGCATCAAAATAGCAGGCAAGCAAAACATTTATAGACCAAAATATTTTTCTCTCAGTGTCTAATTCAAAGCAAAAACATATAGAAAAGGTAAAAGCAGGTCGAAACAGTGGTTTGACTAAGTATCTCAAACATTAGTTATATTAACTGCTTATATATGTATTGTGACAGCATGCACAAATGACCTTTAGACCGCACAACGCTCGGGAGAGTTCTCTCAAGTTCTCGTAGACATTCTTTTGCGAATGAAATCTGATGAAAAAGATCGTCAAGAGTTAATCGAGTTCTGCAAAGATGTCTATCAAGAAAATGCAACCGAACTCTCCAAAATCGAAACATTTTCCAAGGAATATTCGAGCAATAATGCCATTCATTGGTACACTCGTGATTCGTTTGTCTATCGAACATTAAACAAAGCACTACGCGTAGTAAGTATTAAAACTCTATTCTTATTTCGTTCTTTGATTGGTGATTTACATCGACAATTAACAAGCGAACGATGTACTTCACCTATTCGGGTCTATCGATTTCAATGGATGTCGAAAAATGAACTGAATCTTCTTTCGAAATCACCTGGTCAATTTATTTCCATGAATTCTTTTCTTTCGACTACGTTCGACCCAGCTTATGTTCAAATTTATTTGGATGATAATGAACCTCCGAATGCTGATTCAGAACCTGTTAAATTCATCATTGATGCTGATCCTCAGATGGCGACTGAGAAACCATTTGCTGATATCAGTTCATTTAGCCAATTCGACGAAGCCGAAGTACTATTCATGCTTGGGTCAATATTTCGTCTGATTGAAATTCATCGAGAGAACAATGGAATATGGTCGATTCAACTGACACTCTGTGGCGAGAATGATCATGATTTAAATTCATTAGTTCAACGAATGAAAAGAGAATATATGAAAGAACCGGATCTTTTAGAACTCGGTCTTGTCGTAGGACGAATGGGAAAGCCCTATGAAGAAGAAAAATATTATATTCGATTATTGAAACAACTTTCTCGTGATGATCCTCTACTGGGACATTTATACTATTCTCTTGGTGTAGCCCTAATTGATCAGGGAGATTATTGTTGTAGTCTGGACTATTTGCAGGAATCATTAAAAATCAATAGAGAAGTTCGGCCTTCAGATTATGTTACGATTGGAACTACGTTGAATAGTATTGGAGAAGTTTATCGAATGACAGGTGATTATCCTCGAGCACTCGAATCATACCGTGATGCTATGTTATGTTTTCAACAAGCACATGATGAAAACTATCCGAAACTGGCATTCATCTACAATAATATTGGTATTATCTACGATGAACAGAACAAACATGATGAAGCACTGACTCTTTACGAAAAGGCTCTCAATATACAACTGAAAACTTTAGATCCTACTCATCCTGATTTTAGTGGATCTTACAATAATATTGGTGTTGTTTATCAATCCAAGAAGCAGTTTGATAAGGCATTGGAATATTATCATCGAGCTCTTCATATTCAACAGAGATCTCTTCCTTCTCAACATCCAGACATTGCAATGACCTTGACAAATATTGGTCGCGTGTATGCGAATAGGGGTCAGCTTGAGGAAACTCGATTGCATTGGGAACAAGCCGCCGATATCTATGACCGTACATTTCCGCCACAACATCCCGATGTGCAAGAACTTCATGATCTCCTTCACCATCTTCCTCCTACGATCTAGGTGACTTTTGTCTTTTCTTTTTTGTGAAAATAAGAAAAATTCGTACTAACAGAATATGTATTTCCGAGACATGATATGTATTAATGAGCAATAATGATTGAGAAGACAACAAGGAAAGAATATTCCAAAACGGAGTCGTCGATCAACCATTTATTTAACAGGTGGATCGAAATTTTTCACACAAAATGTTTGGTCATTTTTGACCCATTTGAAAATATTTCAGACGAGTTGAAACCTATAGATTAGAACGTGAATTTTATGCTCTTTCTGAATATAGGTTTAGAAATTCTGCGTCAGTTTTTGTTCGAGAACAGAGAAGGAATCTTTGAAAGGCTTTAAAAACTAATTTGGGCGACGCATAACCGTTTGAGGACGGGTGGGTCATTTTTGACCCACCTATTTTCCAGTGGAGAAAAAGTTTTTAGTTCACATCAAACGATTAAATATGTAAGGTCATTAAGGTCATAACCAACAAGTATCTTCTCATTTATCTTCATCGCCATGCATACGAGTGACTTGAATAGTGAAGCATGTATTTGGTGATCGTCTGTGTATCATGACGCCTTATCTGCCTCTGCCAGTGCTTCACCTCCTCCAACCGGTATTGTGTTGTAGTCAATATCAAAAGTGATGAGAGATTTATTCACTTTCAATGCCTCTGCCAGTGTTCTACCTCGTTCATCAGATATTTAGTTAGCATGAAGATTAAGAGTGCTGAGAATTTCATTCACATTGAATGCCCCTGTCAGTACTTCACCTCCTCGAATAGATATTGGATTAGCATGAAGATGAAGTGTGGTGAGAGTTTTATCCACTTTCAATGCCTCTGCCAGTGCTTCACCTCCTCGATCAGATACTGCGTTGTAGTTAAGAGCACGAGTGGTGAGAGTTTTATTCACTTTCAGTGCCTTTTTCGGTGCTTCACCTCCTCGAATAGATATTTGATTAGCTTGAAGATGAAGGGTGGTGAGAGTTTTATTCACTTTCAATGTCTCTGACAGTGCTGCACTTTCTCGAGCAGAAACTTTTCCCACGGAGATTAAGAGTTGTGAGAGTTTTATTGACTTTCAATGCATCTGGCAGTGTTTCACCTCCTTCATCAGATATTTGGTTACCATGAAGATTAGGAGTATTGAGATATTTATTCACTTTTAGTTCCTCTGCTAGTACTTCATCTGCTTAAAGTGAATAAATCTCTCACCGCTCTGGATCTTGACTACAACACAATATCTGACCGAGGAGGTGAAGCACTGGCAGGGGCATTGAAGGTGCATTAGGCTATGCTCAGCTCAAAATCCAAAATTCTTACAGAAAGAGGGGAAACCCTTAATACCGGTTAGAGCTTCTTTCTGCTTTTTATTTGACATTACACTTAACCATACTCGTGACCATAGCAGGGGGAGTACCCTTAAGTCTTAGAGAAATTAAACATAAATTTCAACTTGTTTTACGTCAACATACATTGAATTTAAACAACTTATATTTCGAAATAACTAACACAGCAAATAAAACTGTTCAAGCTCATCCATGTGAAGGTCTTTCTAGTGCGAGTGATGTCATTGAATCGAATATTAGAAAAATTAAAAAGCTTGAGAGTTATAATCAAATTAAAAAGTTTAGTGTACCCAATAGTATGAAATTACCAATTAGATCGTGATCGATTTAAAACTGGTTTCAAACTTATTTTACGCCAAATGGAACGAGTTTCAATCAAAAATAAAGAAATAATAAAAGAATTAAGAAATGAAGCCTTTAATGAATGTAAATTATCAATCAAACGTCGTCTTGGGTGTGCATCCGTTTGTTCTGTTTGTGATGCTAAATGTTCCGTGGCGGAGGAATATAAAACAGAGCTTGTTGAACAATTACCGAAAGATCATAAATGTCCGTCTGAGCAATGTAAATGTGAAATATTTCTTCTTGCATCTGTCATGGTTCATGAAACGGATCGCTATATTGCCGAAGCATTTCATGGAGGACGTTATTACAAAACTAAAAAACCACGTCTAGCTATTTGTTATCAAGACTGGACAACTACTGGAAAACAAGTTAGTGATCAAGATTTCGTAATCTCAAAAGCATATATTGTGCACGAAAAACGTACGAATACTGCAAAAGCAAACCTTGTTCGTTCTGTTATTCGGGTGCATAAGCATTGCTTTTGAGATAACGGAACATATAATGATGAAAAGGAACGCGCAACACTTTTGAATAAAAGCTCTACACCCGAACACATAAAAGTTTTAAAAACAAATATTTAATCCCTGTCGCTCTTCCTCATCGCCTATGATCACTATGCATACGTGTCTGCCTAATCTTAAGGATCACAGTGACCGCTGTTAACTGTTGTTCATCGATGAGGATTGTGAAGTACGAGAAGATAGGACGGGGCCGTTTTTTGTAGCTGTGAATTCACAGGAATGTTTTATCCATCAGATGATGATTTCGCGAACGACGATGCTGTGAACCGATTCTTCTGCGAACGGTTCTTACGCGAATAGGACCCTGACTCTTCCGCGAATTTTTTTGGATACAAATCTGGGTATATTTAGCAGTGTGTGGTGGACGAGAGGGCAAGGTGAGAGTGAGCTCGAAAACCAGTTTCAGGTAAAAGATATTTTCTTCACATAGTGTGAAGTCCCTTCTGCTGTTTGGAGTAATTATCTGGTATGAAGTCAGATACTTTATTACATTTCGGACACATCATTGTACTTTTTCGATTTCAATTGGACACTAGGTTTTTTACATAAAGTTTATTGATAAGAATAAATGAGATAATAAACACAGTCGAGCACTTTACTCATATTACAGTGCACTATAATGTAAAGTATAATGTAAACCCTATAGTGTAAACTATCTGCAGAAGAATCAAGAAAGATAATACATTAAAACCGAAAAAAGAGAACAAGAATCAAAACCAGTACAGTCATCAAAAAAACAAATTCATGCTGGTAAAAAATATATATAGAATAACCTTGTCGAATGAAGGAAAACTTGTCTTAACAAACATAAATAGTGGTTGGAGGCAAGGATATTAACAGAATATGGAACAAGTACCAGGGAGATAGGTAATTAGAGATATGAGCAGGCTGGCCAGATCTTCTGATTTTTCAGAAATTTTGTGATTTTGAACACTTTTTCTGATGGCTTTCTGGTTTCTGATTTTTTCTGATTTTCCTGATTTTCATTTCTTCTGTTTCAAACGTGCTAGTTCGTTCTCATATGAATGCCCGAATTATTACTATTGATACGATATTATCCACATGATATCTATCTACATAAAACGATAATACAGTTCAATAAAAGGACTGATAAATTATATGTTGAATGAAACATGTTTGTCTAGTTGCCGCATTAAATCCACTTTCTGATTTTGATAGGGAAATTTTCTGATTTTCCAATTTTTTTTTCTGATTTTGAATTTTTTCATCTGGCCACCCTGGATATGAGCCAGGTGGAAAAGAATACATATAATGTATAAGATAATAAGTTCGATAATGCTATGAGAGCTTTGTTACATGTATGTTAGTGATTCACGGGCGTCGATTTTTACCTTTGTTCTTCTGATGGCACGTCCAATTTTCGAGAAAAATGGATGACAGGTTAATGAGGACGTTTGCCAAATTGTAAACGCTTTTTGGTAACTAGACAACGCCTGTTCGTAGTTGTTGCGAGCTTCTTCCTTCATGCCTATATTGTAATATGATATGGCAAGTTCCCTGTGACCCTCCGGTAAACATTTCAACTGAATACTTAATGCTTTATGGTAGCTTTCTTCCTCTAATTTATATTCATTTCTTCCAGCGTGTGCATTGCCTATATTCACATATGTGCAATAAGAGAATGATAAACTGACAGTAACTTTTGTTGGACGTTCAATGCATTTATATAATGCCATAATGTGCTTTATTCAAATTTGTCAGAGCTAAGTTATATCTTTTCTTTTTCATTTACAGTGCACCTATATTATTGTATACAGTTGCCGTGTTAATATGCTCTGAGCCATAAAATCGAAGACGAATGCCTAACGCTAGTCTGTAGTGTTCAAGAGCACCATCTAAATTATCGTCGTTCAAATATATATTACCGATGTTATTGTGTTCAACTGCTCGATGAGGATGTTGTGGTAGTAATATACTAAGAGCTTTTTGCTGATTTATCACTGCACAAGCATTATCACCGTGATAATACGCGGTTGTACCAAGCCAACCATAACATGTTGCTAGATTCAGATCAACCTGGGGCAATTCAGTTAACACTTTATCAAAATACTTTTTGGCTTTACTAAATTCTACCATTTGTGCTAACAAATCACCCAGAGATAAAATATCAGTTTCTTCGTCCAAATCTTCTTTCATATCATTAAACATTTCTTTCAGATCATGATTATTTTCACTGCTCAGCTGTAAACGAATAATTCAAACGTAATTCGTTTGATCGTACTGTACGCTTTGAATACGAAATATGGAGCCTAACATGAACAATATCTCGTTTTCTTGTTGAAATTCACTTTGTGAGCTGATATCAGCAAATGGTTTAGCACCAGACAGTCTAGAATCAGCATCAATTTCAAATAAAACTGGTTGCAGGATGCTAGTAGCACTACAGGATGAAAGATACGAAAGTGTTCGTCTTCGATTACGGCTGGTTGATAAAAAACTGTCTATAGACACAAAGTCCCCAATGCTACTTTGCATTCGAGATATCTCTTCGAACGACATCAACTGGTATCGATAAACCCGAATAACTGATTGACCCTTAAAACTCAGTTTCTTTAGCTGCTTATATATGTCTGTGATTAGAAAACGGAAGACGTATGGCATATCGATATCGTTAATCCGTAATGCTTTATTGAGACAACTTGGTTCGTTTACTAATTAAGTGATTTGACCATAATAGTCTATTTCGACTATTCGCCACTGTCGCTGTTTGGACCATCAATCATAAACCAATGTCTTCAATAAAAAGAGTTCCTTATACATGGATAACATCTCGATAAAGACAACACTCTTTTGTGTACCACTAGAGAGCACGAGAAGGACTGTAAGTTTGATTGAATTCATCAAGTTTACGAAGCTCACAACTCTGGTTTTTGCACATATTGACAAGATCACTTTTGTTTGTTGCTGAGGATTTCATGCGAATTAACACTTCGATAAGCAGCTGAAACCAAATAAAACATGGATTTTGCGATTTAAGAGGCGTGCAGGTAGTTTCCGTGTGATTTAGTATACTGAAGCATACGGTGGCCTCTTCTGCTATTTCAAGTGATTTTTGATCGTCTGATGTATTTCGAATTAATTCATATGGTACTGTCACTATGTCACGCATCTAAAAACAAAATGTATACACTAACCGAACATATAAAACTAAATCTTATTTTGATAGAACTCAAATCTATAGTTGGTTAATGAGACTTATGAAAGAGTATGAAGCAGTTCATATTCAGAGCTAATATATGCAAGAGTCATATCAATGCGGTTTATTTAAAGAAATTCTAGGAATATCTAATTTGTGTAACCAGTTTTGTACTTTGTCATACGGTTAAAGCTTTACTTCAAGAAATACAGAGATGTAAGCTTGTCTGCATATCTTACTTTTACATAATTTTTTGGCCATATTGCCTTCTTCTACACCTTCAATGCCCCTGCCAGTGCTTCACCTCCTCGGTCAGATATTGTGCTGTTCTCAAGACCAAGAGTGGCGAGAGTTATATTCACTTTCAATTCCTCTGCCAGTGCTTCAGCTCCTCGATCAGATATTGTGTTGTAGTCAAGATCCAGAGCGGTGAGAGATTTATTCACTTTAAGCAGATGAAGCACTAGCAGAGGAACTAAAAGTGAATAAATATCTCAATACTCCTAATCTTCATGGTAACCAAATATCTGATGAAGGAGGTGAAACACTGCCAGATGCATTGAAAGTCAATAAAACTCTCACAACTCTTAATCTCCGTGGGAAAAGTTTCTGCTCGAGAAAGTGCAGCACTGTCAGAGACATTGAAAGTGAATAAAACTCTCACCACCCTTCATCTTCAAGCTAATCAAATATCTATTCGAGGAGGTGAAGCACCGGAAAAGGCACTGAAAGTGAATAAAACTCTCACCACTCGTGCTCTTAACTAAAGAGAGACGAACTTCCTGAGTTCATTTGTAGAAACACCATGTTCTTCAGGATAAAAGATGACGTTCTCCCGAAGAAACACCAAATTCTTAAAGAAAGAAGATGAAGTTCTCGCGAAGAAACACCAGGTTCTAAAAACGAAAGCATGAAGTTCTTTTGAGAAAACACAACGTTCTAAGGGAAAGACGATCAGGTTCTCTTGACGAAACACAAGGTTCTTAAGGAGAAAAAATGAAGTTCGCTAGAAGAAACACCCAGTTCTTGAGGTGAAAGGACGGCGTTCTAGGGAACAAACAAGGTTCTTAACCAAAGTAGATAACGTTCTCACGAACAAACATCAAGTTCTTAAGGAAAAAAGATGAAGTTCACTTGCCGAAACTCCGTTCTTGAGGAAAAAGGATGAAGTTCTCGCGAAGAAACACCATGTTCTTCAGCAGAAACGATTGTGTTCTCGTTCTGAACGAAACAAGATGAACTTCTCGCGCAGAATCATCAGGTTCTGAAGGAAAAAACATGAAGTTCTTATTGGAAGAAGAACACCAAGTTCTGGAGTGGAAAAGATGACGTTCTCGCAAAGAAACACCAGGTTCTAAAAAAGAAAGCAGGAAGTTCTCTTGAAAAAACACCACATTCTTAACGAAAGACGATGAGGTTCTCTTGAGGACACACAAGGTTCTTGAGGAAAAAAACGTTCGCTGAAGAAACACCCAGTTTTTGAGGAGAAAGGATGACGTAACACCAGGTTCTAGTGGGAAAAGGATGAAGTTCTCTTGGATAAACGCCAGGTTCTTGAGGAAAAGGGATGAAGCTGTCGTAAACAACCACCACGTTCCTGATGAGAACAGATGAAGTTCACTCGCAGAAACACCATGTGCTTCAGGACAAAAGATGACGTTCTCGCGAAGAAACACCAGGTTCTTAAGGAAAGAAGATGAGGTTCCCTTGAAAAAACACAAAGTTCTTAACGAAACAAGAACACGAACAAGAAAGAAGTTCTGGAGGTAACACAAAGAAGTAACAAGATGGAAGTTACTTAAGGAAGAAAGATGAAGTTCACTTGCCTAAACACCAAGTTCTGGACGAGAAAAGATGACGTTCTCGTGAAGAAACACCAAGTTCTTAACGAAAGAAGATGAAGTGCTAGCAAAGAAACACCAAGTTTTTGACGAACGTGCGGAGACACCGATTTCTTCAGAAGAAACACGAAGTTGTTATGCAGAAACACGGATTTGTTCAAGAAAAAACATACACCGATTTCTTGCGGAAAATACATCAAGTTATTATGCAGAGACACTGATTTCTTTAGGAAAACAGATGAGGTTGTTATCCAGAAACACCGATTTCTTCAGGAAAAAACGTTAAGTTGTTATGAATAAACACGGATTTCGTCAAAAGAAACAAGAAGTTCTTGTGCAAAAACACCGGTTTCTTCAGGAGAAAATATGAAGTTGTTATGCAGAAACACGGATTTGTTCAGGAAGAAACATGAAGTTGTTATGAATAAACACGGATTTATTCAAAAGAAAGGCGAAGTTGTTGTGCAGAAACACTGATTTGTTCAAAAGAAACAAGTAGTTCTTGTGCGGAAACACCGATTTCTTCAGGAGGAAAGACGAAGATGTTGTGCAGAAATACCGATTTCTCGAGGTAAAAACAAGAACTTGGTAACAAGACGAAGGTTTGTCGACATCGCAACTTGTGCGCAGCACAATTGGGCTCTAGTATTGTTTTGTTTAGTCAGTGGCGGTTCGACCGGGGGGATGGGGGGGTTGCCCCCCATACTTTTTTAAAAAATATGAACGATTTACTCCCAAATTTGGGAAAAGATAAGAACGATTTACTCCGAATTTCGGAGAAACCTGAGGGATGGTGTACTCCGATTTTGGTTTTTTCGAATACTAAAGTGCTGCTTTCTCCGAAAACTGATATTAAATGTGCTCTTTGAAGAAGCTTTCTTAAGCGAC
>CAJNOQ010007846.1:0-11829 GCA_905250885.1 Didymodactylos carnosus
ATTAAAATTACAAGTAGAACTAGATAAGATATGTGAACTAACAAACTGGACTAGATGAGTTACAATTAAACCCTTTTCAACCGGCTGTTTCTATAGAAAGGGGGGAACAAACTAATTTTTCAATAAAAATATATCGAATTAAACTAATTTTTTCGAAAAAATCAACTCTAGGGTATTTTTTAATAGTGAATTGATTCATATACTGTTTTTTAATTATAACCGTAAAAAACATGCTCACTTTCTGTTATAAAACATTCATATTGTTAAAGTTGACAAGTTGTTGACTTTGATATGGTTTATTCAACAAAACATAAACAATCAGTGATAGTTCATGAAGATTTATATGAAAAAAATTCCTTTTACCTAAAATTTAAATTTTGTATCAAGTGCTTTATACTCATCGGATTTGAATATCTGTAATATCTGATCATGCATTGTAGATTTTATTGTGTATTGTGCACGTTTATTTGAATGAAGAGTAGAAACATTAGACTTAAATTAAATCCTAAGATAACTCTATTGTACAATTTCTATATCACAACAAGAAAATCATTTTCTTCTTTTTCTCGAAGTGTCAAATTGTTTTCCTTGTTCCCCTTCCTATAGAAAGAATTTAAATTGTAAACTCATCTAGTCCAGTTTGTTAGTTCACATATCTTATCTAGTTCTACTTGTAATTTTAATCCCAGTTGGTTCAGTTTAGAGCTATTCGTGTTGCAACTAGTCGATGTTCAAATTCCAATCGTAGCCAGTTGAAATTAGAATTCTAATATCGCCTAGGCGTATTCAGAATTCGTCTAGGTTTCAATTTCAACTCCGACATATACTTTAAAAGCTCGAAAATCAATTAACAATAAACTAGATTTTGCATAAAATCTTGTTATACTTTTTGTAGTAGTTATATACTCAATTTTCTCTTGATATATATCAATTTGAAAAACGGATTAATTGAGATTCGGTACTAGAAAGACTAGAAAGGTATAATAAGCCCATTTTTCTGGCTTTTGAAGCACTTGGTCGGTAAACTTATAAAAGTATTTGTATGGTAGAAAATGATACACACTTTAAAAGTTCACGCATCAGACTACATGTTGATGTGTTCGTGAATAATATTTGTACGAAGAATTTAACTAAATTCATAGTTTTTATTTAATAATGTAGACGCTTTCAACTCAGACTAAAGTTATCCATAGCATAGTAACATAATAAGAGGAACAACGTATATATATATTTATAGTGAATGGGGTGATCATCGCCTGATTGAGCCACTGAACGAACTTTAAACACTACAGGTTGACTTTTTTCGTACAAATATTATTATTTATATTCATCGACTTTTTCTCAACAAACAATATTAATGTTGATGTGTTCATTTCAGACATGAGTTATACTCAGAAAATCAACTTCTACTAGAATCTCCTCCAAGGTTTGTCTAAAGGCTCCTCCGCACCTAAAATCGATTTTGAGATAAATACACGATTAAATAGCCCAAGATATTCTCTATCGAATGAGCTAATTTTAGTCTTCCTAGAAATGGTCTTTAGGAGCTTTCTAGGGACTTTTTCGAAAGCCCTTCCCAAAAAACATTTTTCATACTCTTTTTTACGATTTAAAGTAAAAAAGTATTTCAAAGATTTTTTTATAGGTCTTTTATAGGACCATGCTGAGTATGATGCTCGCAGTTTAGAACCATTAGTGTCGCAATTAGTTGATGTTCGAATTTCAATCTTAGCTAGTTGAAATTCGAATTCGAATATCGTCTATTGTATTTATCTACGAAACCTTCCTAGTTTCATATATTCAGCATAAAACCTTTCGATTTATGGAACTCCTAGAGATTCAGTAAACAAACAGGAAACCATTAAAAGTTTAAAAGTAATTCACGAAACTTTTGAGATATTGTAGGGAACCATTGTTTTTTAGAGAGTGTGGTCACTATTCTCTGAAAGTTTCGTGGGGATCGGGCTTATTGTTACCGAAATAGCTTATTAGAGTGTGTGGGAGCCTTAAGTCAATTGATTTTGAGCTTTAGATTATTGATGAAACGGTCCCTAAAAATGCATTCACTACTACTCTCTAAAAAAAAAGGTACTCTACCGAACCTAAAAAGGGTTTAAACTTTTGTCACCATCTATACACCTTTTTAAGGTTTCATACAGACTACGAAACCTCTTAAGGTTTCGTACAGCACCCTAAATCCGTCACACAGTTTTGCTTGGAAAAAATTTGTGTAAAAACACAAAAAAAAGTGCTTTCTCAGTGTTCCCAAGCTTTTCCCAATCACGAATTTAGCTAAGTAAAACGGTATATAGTTTACGAAACCTTAAAAAGGTGTATAGATGGTGATACAAGTTTAAACCTTCTTTAGGTTCAGTCGAGTACCGTCTTTATTTAGAAAGTACTGTGCATTCTGTATTAAACCGGTCGTTAGATCACACGAATGAATCATCTGTTCTGATAAATATTACTAACGTCTTTTAATATTATTGTTAATTTTTTTTGTTCTATCGACTTTTTTTCTAAAAGGGAAGACATCTTTATAACACACGAAAATGTTTGGATCAAAACAAATGAAGCCATCTATTCTTCCAGCACAGCACAGATGCACCGTAAGTTTTTATTTGAATTTAGATACAAAACAACATCAAAGAAAGGCATACATCATTCATGTTTGTCACTTAAATTGAAAGAGACACTTTCTTAAATGTGTACCTTTAGCGCATATTTAAATCGCAAGATTTATTTGTATCACAAGACAAATAAGCTAATGGGTGATGGATACAGCATAATAATGTTTGTTGTTTCTGTATATTTTTGCCTTTTTGGTGTTTTCGAATACCTCATTACGAAACATAGAAGATGAACTGCCAAAAGGTAGATATGAAAATTGATACAAAGCAATTCTGAGCAAAACTAAATTTAATAAATCACTTCTCGTCTTTGTTATCCTACATCAGCTCGTTTTTTTATGTTTTAGGTAAAAGAAACCGAAGACAATTGTGAATTTGAAGAATTTGAAGGGACCCCACTGTATGCCGCCTTGTTAACATATTTAAGTTATGGAGTTCTCTGTATATTTGGATGGTTAAGAGACTTTTTGAGACAGTCGTACATCGAGAAAAAGAAAGGCGCTCTTGATCCAAATGCAAAACTCGTGAGTCAGAATGAACACTTATCTTTCTTTCAAAAAAAACAATGTCTTTTTTCTTGTGCTTTAGAATTTTGTGCCGTTGTATCAAAGTTATGAGTCATTTTACACGCGTAACATGTACACAAGAGTGCGTGATATTTTCAATAGACCAGTTGGCAGTGTGGCTTCTAGCGAATTTGATTTAGTCGAACGTATTTCAGATGATTATAACTGGACGTACAGGTATTTCACATCCTGAAAATCTGTTGATCGATCGTTCTCTCATTTTGTTTGTTTTAGATATACTGGAAATACGATTCGTGCAATTAATTTTGGCTCATACAATTACCTAGGATTTGCAGAAAAAGACGGACAATGCGCAATGGCTGCAATTAATTCAATTAAGAGTAATGGTACTGCATTATGTAGTACAAGATCTGAATTGGGTAAAAAATGAGAAAATATTCGGGACGAATTATCCTGTTTAATTGTCTTGTTACGTGTTGAAGGTACACAACGTTATCATAATGAATTGGAAACTTTATTAGCAGAATATTTGAGAGTTGAAAGTTGTATAGCATTCGGAATGGTCAGATAAATAATATATATATATATATTAAACTTCAAACTTAATTATTTTGATATTTCTTTTTTTAGGGTTTTGCCACAAATGCGTTGAATATTCCAGCTATAGCATCAAAAGTGCGTCTTCTTTTGCGATATCTTGCATTAAAGTGTTTCCTCACACAACTATTAGTACTAGTAAAAACGTTTTTTATTTTTAGGGCGATCTAATACTCTCGGATAAATTAAATCATGTTTCACTTATACTAGGTGTTAGAATGTCTGGAGCAAAAAGTCAAACGTTTGCTCATAACGGTAGACGTATATATTGTATTTTTTAAATATAAAAGCTAATAGCAATTCTTTTTTATATTAGATATGGATGATTTAGAACAAAAATTACACAATGCAATTGTTTATGGACAACCTGGACATCATCGTCCTTGGAGAAAGATATTTATTATTGTCGAGGGTATTTATTCAATGGAAGGATCAATTTGTCGTTTGCCGCTATTAGTACAATTGAAGAAAAAATATAAGGCTTATTTGTATTTGGATGAGGCTCATTCAATTGGTTCCATGGGAAAAAATGGTAGAGGAATTGTTGATTATTACAATATGGATCCGAATGATATTGATATATTAATGGGAACGTTTACAAAAAGTTTTGGAAGTTCTGGTGGCTACATTGCCGGAAAGAAGGTTAGAAAACAAAAAGATGAAAGTGGAAAGATGATTGAGAAGTTCCTCATTTAGGATTTAATTGATCACCTACGTATTCATTCTCATGCGAATTATTATGCATCAAGTATGAGCGCTCCAGTTGTATATCAAATATTATCATCATTGCATATTCTAATGGGTCGGGACGGAACAAAAGATGGTGAGAATAGTTTATTTGTGATTTTTTATGTTTGCTTACATAGTATCATCAATTTCAGGCATGAGAAGAATACAGCAGCTGGCTGATAATACTAGATATTTTAGAAAAAAACTTGTTGATATGGGTTTTATTGTTTATGGAAATAAAAATTCTCCGATAGTGCCGATGATGATTTATATGCCAGCTCGTGTGACGTAAGTTTCATTTAGAAATATTTACTATTCATAAACACAATATCTACGATGTTTATTGTAGTCGATTCAATAGAGAAATGCTTGCACGAGGAATCGCTGTTGTCACGGTCGGATTTCCAGCCACAAAGTTAGTAGAAGCACGCGTACGATTCTGTATATCGGCGTCTCATACAAGAGAAATGTTAGATAAAGTAAGTGATGATGCAATTGTCATTTAAAACATTACTACTTGATTATAGAATTATGATTATTGTTGATACTGAATAAAGTTTGGTGTTTTATTTATTGTAGGCTTTATCTGCTATTGATGAAGTGGGTGATACTATCTCTTTAAGATATTCGAAACGTTATGAACACCGTCGTTTGAAAGATTTAAAATAATTATTCTGCATGTGTGTGTATGTGTTTACCGCTTTTCATATTTATATCAGATAATATTTTTGTTCTATAACAATCTGTAAGAAAAATAAGATACTTGGAAATTTGAAAAACAAGACATTAGTTGCTGCTTTTTTGTTTGTTTCTTTTAAATATTTATAGATAAACCAATTGTTTGTTAGTCTATTAGTAATTTATTTTTAAAACTTAAACATTCCATACATAGACCTACAGGATTTTTTACGTCTTTTTTGTTTTTTTAAAACAAACCATGTTGCTTAACTTTTATTTTTCGTTGTTTTTATTTACTACACAAAACTAAAATGCCTTCCAGCGCAGATGATGATGATGTTTCTTTTTTTAGCAAAAAATACTCTTTTTAGTCATGTGATTAATGATATTTTGACGTTTGTTATCTTTCTTTTTTTTCATGCATTTCGTGCAATGAAACCAAAGTCAGTTAATTTCTCGGTTTTTTTTACGCCGATTTATTATGACTTCCGCCTTTTTTTTTGTGTGTGTGATACGAGAGTAAAGTTCGATTAATTATCTTTTTCTTTTTTATATCGTTAATGAAAAGTAAACTGAAAATTGTTGAACTCTTTTCTCTGACTTGTTCTCAAAATTGTCGACTTCTCAAGTAGAGAGTATCCCGATATTTTCTAGTTTCTAATCAGTTGCTTGTCTCTGTTTTCTATATATTACTGGATGCTGTTATGAAGTTTAGTAATGTTATATGGAAGATTGACACTAATGTAGTTTGTTTTTCATCTCAAACTATTTATCATTTAATTTTAAATCTGGTTTTTCGTTTTAAAAAGTTTTGGTTTTTTCCTTTCAATTGTGAAAACTCTAGAATAATTAATTCAGTTGTAAAATGATAAATAATAATCATTTTATTGTAAATCTGTTTGTCTTCTTGGTAGTTGAAAGAATAAGAGGTTATATAAATGTAAGAAAAAGAATCTCATACATAAAAAATGAAAAATTTGTTATTTTTTTTATGTATCGATACACCTAATTCGATTTTATTTTTCTGAAAATGAAAGAAGATAAGACTGATTACTCTAGTCTTTTTCTCCTCGTTGGTGTTTGATGCCTTCTGTTAGTTCCGGTCTGAATATAATGCAGTATACTATTTTTCTGTACTTTCATCTTTTTTAGTTAATTTCAGCATATTGTTCTGTTTTTGATGGTCTGCTATCGTCTTATCTCAAGAATATATGTATGTGTGAGATTTGTTTCAAATTGGGACAGACTGTTTTTAAATAAATAAAAATAGAATTTTTTTTATAATAGAAAATTATTTACTCGCTTTTTCTCTTTACATGGACTTGAATAGGTATGCACTAATACCAGTCATTATTGAAGATATTGTATAATATTATCAGTTATACAATAATATTCAGATCCAATATTATGGTATACCCAATATATTGGGTTCCACAATATACTGGATCCAAACTTTTTAACCTTAATACTATTTATATTCATAAAAGTGGGCTTAACTCAAGCGATTCAATATCCAATAATATTGGTACTCAATATTATTAGTGTCCAATGTATTGTATTGGTGCGTATCTAGACTTGAACACATACAAACTCACAATCTCATATATGGTTTTGGCTATAGATAGTGCTTGACCTATTCTATCGATACTGGGAATATGAGAGTTTAAAATTTCTATTATAGACCAAAACATTTGAAAACATCAAAATTCTTTTTCAGGATCACTTTATTTTTCTACGGTTTTAAAACGAAAAGCCTCTATAAACTCAACATAATCTTTCTGAATATATTGACTATACTTACAATGAATATATAAATCAAAAATTCGAACATCGATTAAGCATCTATGCACTGGTTGATTCTTAAGTCAAACATATGGTTAATTTCAAAATAAAATTTCGTGTCAAATAGAATAGTTTCGATAGACTTTTGATCGAATAGTTAAAAATGATAAAAAGAATCAAACTTCTTGGAGTACAAAAAAAAGTCTTAGCAAGAAAAATTGCCTAAAGTTCTAAAGAAAGAAAATTTACAATGTACAAGAAATTAGTTTTGCAGTTGTTGTCACGCAAGTACGTAGATAATCGAAGTATAAATACAACAAACTGATCTCAAATATTAAAAAAATTCAAGAGACCAAAGAAACAATAAATAATTCTTTTTATTTGATGACGTCGAATTTTGTTCATTGTTCTGGTCAGTAATTGTAGATCAAATGTGGATGAATATTCTATTCACATGAAAAAGCGAAACTCAAATGGATCCTGAGAAACTTCTCAATTATAAACGTGGGTATCATAATAAATTTTTCATACTATTTTTCAAACTATGATTTAGCTATATCAGTGGCAAAACGAAAACAAATGAAGGATTTTTTTATCAAAATTTGTCAAATTTCTATAAAACTGATACTTGTCAGTACTCTAACAGGGGAAAAGTAAAGGCCTAGAAGAATAGAATGAGACTTTTGATCCATTGGCTATTAGTGTGTATAGATTAAATGCAGACAGAGATATCTTTTCTATTACGTTTGTATTTATTCTGAAAAGATTAGAAAAAAAGTGATGTGTCAATAAATAGATAATAACTATATTGTAAAAGGTGGTATTTGTTAAAGTTATGAAATGATTAAAAAAACTTAGGTTCTTCTGTTAATCAAAGATTAATAACCGCAATCAGTGAGAGAAGCTTTGAAGAATAAAAATATCGAAGTTATTTTTTGTTTAAAATTTCATATTTATGTCACCTTTCTTCAACATTAACGGCACGTTGAAAAAAAACAACAAAACACGAAAATAAGAATAGCAACAATATAATGTTTGAATTTGTGTTTTTTAATAAAATTATGTAGATTTTCAACGATCTTATTCTAGCCGTTCAAGAATTTATTAAACTTCGAATAGAAGCAAATATAAAAGATCGTATAACAATTATACGCATTTTAAAAAATCAATATTATGTTGTTTAAATGAAGAATTACAAAATATTTCAATGAACATGGCAGAATCACATTTTACGTATGTATTTAAATTATTCAACCAAACAATTGGCTGAAAGATATAGATTATCATCATTTAAAACATGTTATCATTTTTATAACAGATAGACAAGCTAAATAACCCCATAAAGAATTAGAAATTTTGGCAACTGAGCATGATCATATCATTGGTATGATAGTTTAGGAAATGTATACAGAATAGTACTAGATAAAATAAATGCAAAAAATGAATGGCGAGTTTAAAGATATACAAGCCTCGTGTGATTTAATGCAAACCTATGTAGAAATGGCGAGGACTTGACCAACTATTGTAATGCTTGCTGTTTTTTTTTTATACGAATTATTCAGGATATGATATATAAAAACACAACGGCGGTCACGTGGTAGCCTTGGACAAGCTATCTAATGCTCATTGTCTCGTTACCTTTGGGCACAGATGCACAGGGGTAACCTAATTTCAGTGGCCATTAGACTGTAGAAGCACTTTACAGTCATAGGCATATTTTTTGTTATACAAGTCAACCTACGGAGTATATGTATCAAAAAATCTCATATTCTGTTGAATGGGCAAAATATAACTGATCACTTCTTTAAAAGCTAAATTTATCTGATTAAATCAACTTTTAAACCGTTAGTTGTATAACCAAACGATACAAAACTTCATTCTCTATAAAACTATATTTGATTTGAAAATTAGTTGAATTTTCTTGACATAACATTTAAAGTATCAGAGTGTTCCAGTTTTCAAACCTTCCCCTATTAAATTCTAGACTATTCTGCATCTTTTCATTATAAAGAGAAAACTAATTATCAGAGGTCACTTACTTGTGAACTGCATGGTTTGATGACCTGTCTGTAGACGTTTTCCGTAGTATTGTTCAATAAAAGTGAGTTGAAAGTAACCTACTTCTATAGAGTAGGAAATTCTTCATCTTTTTTGTATGAAACTTCCGATGTTAAATTCGGAATTTGAAGAGAAAATACTACTGATACTGCAGTTTTTAATTAATTAGGGCTATATCCAATTTTTTGTGACAAAGGAAAAGAATAATTTTTATAAAAAAAAAGACATTTCTGGTAGAGTTTGAAAATGTGCATCTTTTGGTAAAATCAATAGAGAAGGTTTGAAACTGCAACATTCTAATATTCTAAATGTTATGTTCTGTATCTTTTGATTATAAAATGAAACATTGAAATACTGCTTTAGTTAGACATATTTAGCTTTCAAAAGTGATCAGTTAGTTATTTCTGGTTCACCTGATACAATGATTTTGGCATAGACGAATCGAATCAAGTTTCTTTCGCACATTCTTGAAATGTATTTCTTCAATTTACTTGCACGAGGACAAAGACTATGTACAAAATATTTATCTAACAACTTTAGAAATATAAATGAGCAAAAAACCTTTCAAAATGATTGTAAAAATTCAACAATTAATGCACAATCTTACGATCAAACGAAAGGATTCAATTAGAATAACAATGAGTTTTCGCGTTCTACATTGTTTATTCATTTGGCTGTTTTCTCATTCCAGATAAAATATCCAAATATTGATTCATTGTTAAAGATGGTAAATAATCAAATTCTTTTCGTTCTTTGTTTGAAATCCAATTTTTTAAAGGCTCTGTTATAGATTTTTGTATAATTTGTTTTGACACACCCAATAAGGATTGTAACAATTCTTGTATCAATGAATAACCTTCACGACTTTCATTGGTAGGTAAATAGGCAACCTAAGAAAAATAAATGTTACTTATTATTATATGTCTGACGATTATGTATATATATGTCTACTTCTAAAATAAGTCCTTTCGCATTTTGTGCTTGACTAACGGTTCCAATATTAATAACAAAATCTTGATATTCAAAATGTGTTCCTTTACAATCCATTTTTGGTAAACGTGAATCATATGCTTTCAATGTTTTTAATTTCTTCATTAATGACATGAATGTATGATCGGCAACTAAAACATGTCGTGTATCAGTAACGGCAAAACACGATGCCGGATATTCACTATGGGATAAAACGTGAACCATATTTGTTGAACCATTTACTAGACAAAAACAAAAAGTCAAAACTAAATCTGTGTATGATTGACGTATACTTACACGGTTGATATGTTACTAATTCAACTTGAAATTGTCGAGTTCGTTTAGTACCACCTAAGGATAGAATAGACAAGATAATAATCATATTCATCATAATTTTATAAAATTTTATACCTTTTTCTAGTTTATCAACATAATAATCATGCGCATCAACAACAGATTTAAATTGAGCTGTTGGCAACGGTAACACTCTAAAAAATAATACTCATTAACAGTCAAAAACAATAAGTTTCTAAAAAACTACCTTAATACTTACACAGCTACAACCATTGTGTTAATTATTATAGATACAATCTAGAAATCAAAAAAATATTTCATAAATATCGTTTTTCTTACATAAACACGGTTGTAAACATGTTCAATACTTAATTAGTGTTCATACTAGGATCGAAAATGTAAAGACGAAAGATATTCCAAAATACGAATATCAAGTAATCAATACAACTATATTGCACTGTAAAAAAATCAAATCAAATTAAAATAAAAAGATTTTTTCAAAATCAATGATTGAATAAGAAGACTTTAGAAAAAATAAAAACATCAACGATTCAGTTCATAAAAATTAGTGACTAATGAAAAGTACCGAAGCCAAACGAGTGTATATTTTCCATTCAACTCGTTAAACTTTTCACTATTTCACAATAAATTTTGATACCTTGTAAAAAAACATCTTGATGTAAATATTCATCATGATCATGCAATAATATCGGTGTATTATTCATCGGTGAAAATCCCAATGCTGGATAACCATTGTTTCTCAAAAATCTACTATCAGTGGCTGCTGGAAATACGGTAGTGTTTATTTTGATATTTATGTTATCACATGCTTGTTTAAATTTTGTCCACCACCATGATGGTGTAGAGATATCGGTTAGCGTTAATGGACCACTATCAGCTAAAAAATTTACTTCAACATCATTTTTATTTTTTTTTGGTGCTCGTTCTACTACATCATAGATAAATGCTTTAAATGATTCATAACTATTTGCTGATAGTCGACAGTCAAAAACTAGTGAAAAACATTCGGGAACAACATTTGGTTGTACACCGCCATACATTTTTGTCAAATTGACGGTACTGACATCACCAAGTTGTAAATTTTTATCATTGAGTAAGCGTTGTCTTTCGCTTTCACGGTATTTTAATATTTCACTAAGAATAAATTGAACTTTTTCTCCAGCAGTATTTTCAATAAAACGAGAACCGTGACCAGTACCACCTAACCATAAAAAAATATTGTCAATCAGACAATTCACTAAGCTATTATATACCTTTACAACGTATTTCCATCCAACAACAACATCTATCGCCAACGTAACAGTTGTAAACATCTGATTCACTGGCCATGCCTCAAATAAGAATAAAAAAATGAATAATTTGTATTGGAGGAGCTCCACTAAAATTAAAATTTTCGAAATTGCTTCACAAGATAACGCTCGTTTCTACTCGCTCGGGCCCTTGACTTTATTAAGTTGGATCTGCGCGAGCGAACGCCCTTTGGTGACTTATAAATCGAACACAATGCTCACGCCTCCCTTCGGTCGGCGCTCGCTGGGGCCCTA
>CAJNOQ010007847.1:0-11829 GCA_905250885.1 Didymodactylos carnosus
CACACACACACACACACACACACACACACACACACACACATCTCTCTCGGTTGAAGGTTGGTCACTATGGTAGAGATTGTGCCAATAAACAACAACAACAATAGCAAATTCAATAAGTGTCATATGAAAAAGAATGTCCATTAATCTCATGCAAATGTGGGCAAAGCGATCTACTTTATCAATTACGTATGAATAGATAACGGCAAGAATATTTTGTAAAGAACTTTCTCCCATTAATTGATTTTATGCAAACCGTTTGAAATAGAAGTCATGCAGTGCTTCTTTATTTATCAAATGGTTGTACGCCGTTTTAGGTAACGGCGGAGGTTGGCTACTGCTTCTTGTACGATTGATATATACATATACTAAATTTTTGATGATTCTGGATTACATATACAAAGACTTTTTATCTTTGACACGTCGATAGCACCATGAGACACATCGCCAAACTAATTCAGCTTTTAATAACAAAGATGTCCTCGAATATGAAAACATGTATACTTGGAACACTATGATTAGTTTGATGTGTCATAGTGTTAACGGTATTTATTTTTTATCAATATCGACACATACATATTAAACGATTTTTTAGCTTCTTAGAAAAATATCATTTATATGATGGTAGTATTCTTTAATCATTATCATAACTAAACTTAAATAACTTGTTCTTTTTTTTGATGAGTTGGACAGTTTCTTTTCTTCTGTTCTTGACTTCTTCAAGTACACACGGACACGCAGAATGAAATGAATATTAACATAACAATAGATGTCTAATATTGCTGAAGATATTTATTTGTATAAGAAATTATTACATTTCGTCGTTTATTCATGTGTATAGAGCAAGACAATTAACAGATTTTTTTCTTTAGCCTCGAATGATCAGCTTCACAAACAATCTGCCTAACAGAAATTAGTTTAAAGCTTTAAAGAAAAAAAGAAATGGTTATTTAGCCCCTATAGTAGAGTGTCAAAATTTAAATTAGAATCTCACACAGTAATAAGACAAGAAGAGAGAGAGAGAAAGGGAGAAAATTTTCTAAAAAACATACCTATTTGCGATACATTTGGATGCATGTCCATTACATTTACACCTGCCTCCGACAGCAAAATCACTAACAGAATAATAATTTGATTCATAGGCCATAATATCGTTATTATTATTTATTTTTGGAATTGATGGTCGTAATTTATAGAAAACAACTTTAACATCAGTTGCCGTTACCCAATCTTGTAATACTGGACTTGTATCAAATTCATAAGCCGAAGGTCGTCCTTCGAGTGTACTAAATGCAATTCGTGATGTTGATGTTGATGTTTGATCATTATTTGCATCTGTACACAATGCTTCTTGTTCATTTGAACGTGTGATAGTTGCACGAGGTGATTTATTAAATGTTTTTAAACAATCGCTGGAATAATACTGCAATGGTATCCATGTATTACCCTTCAAATTAAAATATATTATTAAATATATTTTTGAGAGAAATATGAGAAATAACTTACCATATCCATACTTTTAAATATGGCCATTGAATCGGGTTTTATTGGTGAACAAAATTGTAAACTAATATAAGTTAATTCAAATTTTTTACGTAATGATAATGTTAATGTTACATTTGTTAAATTTGATTCTTGAAAATTTTCAGATTGCCAACATGTTAAATTTGTTGGATTATTAATATCAGTTAAATAATCGGATGAATGACTTTTTAATGGATCTGATGCATCACATATATCGCATACATTATTATTATTGTTATTATTATTTAATGCTTGACTACAATAACGTGAACGTGGATTACCACATGTTGATGAGGCAACAATATGCTTACGAAAGGCGGCATTAACAAAATCGGGTATGCAACGTTGAAAACGTCCTTGACGTTCACATGGATCTTCAACTGATGAATAAAACATTCGATACCAACGTGTCGATGAAATGGGTGAAAATAAAACAATAAATAAAATAGAGTAAATGACAATTGAATAATAATACAGTGACATATTTTTGTAATTTCAACACACTAAAGCATTCCTAAAACAAAAGTATATATAACACTCTTATTAAATTTGAAACAATAATAAAGTCTTCTCATATTAAGTTGAATTAAATAGCGTAATAAAATTTGGCAACCAACCCCTAACAGAACAAAGTTCAATTTTTACAACATGTTCATAAGAGAAAAAAAAAAGACGAGTTATAATAATTAATTTTTTTTGTTAATGTCCGACGGAGGTCACAGTGTGCATATATATGTGTGTGCGTGTGTGTGTGTAGGGAGAGAGAGAGAGAAAGATAAAATAATTAATCAATCAGATATGCATATTTTTGTTGAACACTTTATAAAGAATGATGTTATAATACTGTGTTTTTCATTATTATTATTATTATTATTATTATTATGCATATATATATATGTACAACATTTACGAGAAAGTGTTGTAAAACACATGATAGATGAGTATTGTTAAGCAAGAAAAAAAAGATGAAAAAAAAATAAAAAGAAGAAAAACTTGATGCCATTTAAAGTGGAGTAAGTATAACGTGAAAAATGAACAACAAATATTACACACCTATACATATATCCCTATTTTAAAAAAAAAGCATGTTATACAGAAGTTTTATTGTGATGCATAAATTAACTTAACGACTTAACAATTCCGCCTTCAATTTTCGAGTGAATCTACTTCTTATACGAAATGGAAACTCGTATTTAACAACGTCCTATAGAAACAAAAGTTAGCGATGTCAATACTCATATTAATATCAATTGAAGAATTCATACTATCTCTCTTATATTTTGTGAATTAAACTTGCCATCTCTTCTAGTTCGACAGATATAAATTCGTGTAGAACATTTCATTTACCTGTACTATTAAAAAAAGCAGAAAAAATTAATAAAATAGTAAAAATTATGTAGAAATATTAATCATCATCAGTATTATTACAGATATTCATTTTTTTTCTTCTTCTCTTTTTGATTATATCTTCTCATATACATATATACTAGAGCGTGCGAAATTAACGAGAGAGAGAGAGAGAGAGAGAGAGAGTGCTACTTGGACATACACATATGTACAGATGGTATTATATTACTTATTTTGTACGTGTTGGTAAGCACAAATAATACATCATCATAAAAGACTATGTGTATATGTATGTGTGGGTAGTAAAAAAAGAAAAATATCATCTATTGTAGTTATAAAACTTACTTATTGATCAAAATCATCAAAAATTGTTACAACAACACAGAAGAAGATTGTTGTCAGATACGGTGGTTTGAGTTCGCACTGTTCATATTGATGATTCAATTCTTCTTTTGATTTCTCCTTCACTATGACCATTAGGAGAAGTGATTTTTCTTTTTTACAGTTCTTTTCCGTCTTCTTTTACTTTAATTCCTTCTTGACTTCTTATTCTTTTTCTATTTTTTTTTTCTTCTTTCTCTCTTTCTCTGTCGTTCTGTAGAGCTACCAAATTTTTTTGTTTCTTCTATTCTACACGAAAGAGAGATACAGATGGAGAAAGGGAGAGAGAGAGAGAAAGAGAGAGAGAGCAGAAATCCATTAAAAACAATTCAAAATTTTTTTTCTCTACAACTGTAGAAGAGGATGCGTATATATGCTGACTGATAAAATAATTAGTAATCAGATCTTTTTAGTTTAATAGAATTACTCTTCTAATCAGTGTTTACCAATTCGATCACAAACTTTTAATTCAAAATTTGAAAGAAGTGCAGTCATATTGAATTTATGAAATTTAAGTTTTGGACTTTTGACTTTATTGTAGATGTCAAGGCAACTCTCATAAAATCTGATGCACTAGGACAAACAGCTTCTGGCAATCCAGAGATGTTTAACGATCAATTTACTACATACTTATTTTCTACTATGGATTGAGCTCAACATCTCCATGAAATATTGTTTGCATTTCTCTGTCTTTTGTTAATTACATAGCTCTATACACATATAAACATTAGATAAACTATCTCTTTTCTACTGTTCAGCATAAATTTTGTTGAACAATCATACTGTGATCAGAAAGCCATATTTGATATTATGATGATGATTGTTATTATACCTCAAATCATGTTAATGGCAATGCTTTATCTTATTATTTATATATGCCAAGTACAATAACAGCATCATAATTGTTAAGCTAATAGACAAGCGTTAAGTTGAATATTTTGGTAATTTTTCATAAATTTCTATTAAAACAACAACATTTTTTCCAGATAGAAATTCCAGGTAGAAATTTTTTGTATTTATCTGTTATGAGGTTTAAAAATCTGTTTAACCTTAGATGATATTAGTCTAGAAATCCTGATATTCTCAAACCTCAATTACACGGAATCTTTGAACTTGTTTTTAAAAACAACTATTACTACTAGATTACGTATGTTCCATACAGACCCAAGGCACCAGTTATTAGTCCTGATGGTTACAGAATACCAAATACTACGCTCAAACTACTGAAAATTAAGATCTCACTTCACTCTCATTTTGAATAGCATAGTTTAGACTATCTATTCAAATAAAGAAATCACCATATTGCCATTTCAGTATTTCAAGAACTGAGTTATTTTTTAAAAATCTTTCTAAATTCTGGTTTTAAAACGAGCCCTGAAATTTGTTTTTGTTAAGAAAAGATGTACGACGATCTCTTCTAACGATGGAAGAAAATCGCAGCTTTGTATCTCGTATTGTTGTTGAAACGTTATTCGAAAAATATTTGAGTACATTCTATTATTAATCTGAGACTTCTAACTATTTCCGTTGCTTCCAGTGGTTAGGCATGCATCGGTTAACAACTGGTGTTAGGGCTTCCACGAAAATTGTTATAAGTCACCTATAAAGAATTACTTAGAGTCACAGAACCTCTCATTTTGCAGAGAAATGTTTGCTCTTGAAAACTCAACTGTTAAACAAATTTGAAGTTATTTCTAGCAAAATATGAGCATTCTAAAATGCCCTTAAGTTCGAAAAACAACTGTTCAACAGTTTTTTTCCTGTATTTAGTGCATTTTAGATTTAGAATGCTCATATTTGTATCACAGGTAACGTTGAAATTTTTCTACTTATACGGGATTGTAGTCCAGACATTTCTCTACAAAATGAGAGATTCAGCGACTCTGAGTAATTCTTTATAGGTGACTTATAACAATTTTCGTGGAAGCCCTAACACCAGTTTTTACTGATACATGCCTAGCAGCGATTAGACTAGACAAATCGAAGATCGCCACCAACTATCCTGATGCAATGGCAAAGGATTATCTGAGACCTTCTGAATAGCACGTAAGACGTATTTAGCTAATCTCAAAAATAAATCAAAACATAGTTTATCGATCATACTATATCTCATTAAAGTGTTTATCTGGATAAAAAAGTTTAAATACTTACTGTAATCTATTTATGACACAATAAGCAATTTACGATTATTCATAGAAATGTAAGAAACTCATCTTGTTTATAAGTGAAATGGCAATAATTTTGTCATAGAAGTATGTAATTAGATCTTGACTACATATTCGTGAATATCAAAGATCTCCACCTGCTTTTCTATCAAAATGTATTTAGAAAAGTTTGGCCTCGATAGAAGAATCTTATGACTCGAGCAACCACTTGGGTGGTTTTAAACTCAGAAATTTTTTCTTAAGATTGTAAAAAGATGACTCTCACACTACAGAATAGAATGAAAATATATATACGGAGAAAAAGTATTATTTCTTATGCACATAGCATTGCACTTTTTATATTGTCATTTTATCTGATCCAAACACCATTCCTGGCAACGATATATCGATTTATAGTATTCAAATTAATAATGATGACAGGAAACACTGAATATTTTAATATGTTTTACGTAAGAATAATGAAATAATTTTGATTATAAATTAACAATCAAACGATGTTATTGATAACATGATAATAGTAGAGAAGTATAAGTTTTGATAAAGATAATTTTTTCAGTGTGCCATCACATTATGAATACTAATCATGACACTAGTTTGTTTGATTGAATATCGCTCGTTAACACAATTTCAATTGAATTACATGACAATATATTCTATTTCGAATTAATTGATTTATTTTATTAGACTGTCCCAAGCGTAAAAAAAAATCTAGTATCGCCCAGTTCATCTAGATTACTAGATTTTTACTCGATTGCAACTATTGGGTAACGATAGTGGAAATCTAGTGATCTAACAGCTTTTTGTAAGCACAATTTGTTATTAAAATTTTCAGAATCAAATGTTTTTAAAATAGTTAGTTAAAGTAGTTGAACGAGTAGAATAGAGCAGAATGCATAAGGCTACTAGCATACAGTCTTCGACTGTAGATACCAGTTGTTCAAAAAACATTTTTTTCCCTATGCTCAACTGGTTACTAAGGGCCACACATACCACTTTGTACAGTTTTTCATTGTCTATTTTTCTGTATCAAGCTTTAGCCTATCTCTACCTTGGATTTGAAAAAAATCATATTTTCTTAAACCTTAGTGTATTTGACATACCCAAACAAACATCATCTATGGGAAAAACCTAGATACATTTCGTCTGTAATCGGGCGATACACGACTAGTTGCCATCTACATTACCAGTTGGAAAAGGACTTTTAACTAGATGTGTCTGCATGTGCAACTAGCAATAGTTAAATCGATCGATTATCGGGCGATAAATCGATAGTTGCAACTAGAAGAAATCTAGCGGTCGCTCGATCACTAGATTTCCACTGTCGTTACCCAATAGTTACAATCGAGTAACAGCCTAGTAATCTAGATGAATTGGGCGATACTAGATTTTTGTTTCTGACGCTTGATTGCCGTCACAAAACTCACAATAAAAGACTTTCGATGAGGTTTCTAAAATTTGACTATACTGAAAAATGCGCAGAAACATTTTCTCTACAAATTCTAATGAAGAGTAACCACCACCTGTAAACACCAGACGCATATTTCGCTTAAAACTGGCTCCTGTCCTTCGATTGTAAAACATAAAAAATATATCGTTGTTTACCCGACCGATATATGAACCAGATACTGTATCATTAAAAATACGATTCTGTTGATCATATCGGCTTTCCAAACGCATAAAGGTCTTCTTATTAAAATAAATAAATTAAAAAAAGAAAGAATACTTTATTATTACAAGTAGCTAGGTCACCAAATTCTGCTATTAAAGATATTCTAAGAAAAATGGGGTGCATTTATGCAACTTATAGTTTATACCAGATGTGGCAAAAGTTTTGCAACATCTTATTTCAACCTGGATACAACATAGATTATTGAATATGTTTACAAGAATCAACTGATTTTGGGGTGATCTAAGTCATCTGTTTTCCCCTTGGGGAAAATACGACTTTTTTCTTTCTTAGCATCGGAGAGCATCCCTCAACATCGGAGAACCTCGCTCTGCATCGAATGCTGGGCATCTCAGGCTTCGGAAAGCTCTCGAAGCTGTATTTCCCCCTTGAATTTTCCTCTCAGCTATATTCTTCAGAAAAAAGCCTATGGAAAAGCCATTTATAGCTCAAAAAAGATCATTAATATAAAGTTTTGTACGGAAGCGATCTACCTTTCTTCCTACCACAAAAAACCGTGAACAACAGAAAATAATTAATTATTGCAAAGACGCGATTTCATGATCAAAATTAAATAAAAGACTTTTCGCTATGGCAATAGATACCCGACCGAGAAGATTATACATATAATATAGATTTGGGTTTGTAATAAGTTGAAATAACATCGAATTAATTAAATAAGAAATAAATCTAAATACAGATAGATTAACTTCCTCTTCTCGACAGTAGCAAACACATCTACAATAGAAAGTCGATCAAAGGAGTAAGGTGGCGAGCGAAACGGGGATGGATCAGGATCTGCCCGATCCACAAAGATCTTTAAAAAGAAATCTCTCTGATACTACCAGTAGCGAACAAAATCATCAAACAAAAGTACTAATAACAAAACACATGAAAATTTTCAAAGTTGCGCCCGTAATACTTAAAGGTATACAAAATATCTCTCGAGTCAAATTAGGCAGCATAATAAAACAGTAACCTCCAACATCCAAAATTGACAACATCATACATAACACAAAACAGAACAATTTTACAATTCAGCCAAGTGATGTAACTACATATGACAATCTTTTAAAAGCATTTCCAACAGACTCTTTCCCAGAAAAGGACAGTATCAAAGTCTCTGTACCGTCTCAAATAAAAACAAGTATTAGACAATGAAAAAATAACCTTTATTAAACATGTCGATCATAATCTAGAAGATGATGATATCAGACAAGCACTGCATGATAGATGATTCAATTTTCAATCAATAGAAAGACTGAAAAAACAAAATAAACCTACAAAAACGTCAAAATTACATTAACAGATAAAACAATCGTGATACATTAATTAAAACTGGGCTTAAAGTTGGCTACTGTTCGTTAAGCGCAGAAGCGGCAAGTGACACACCATTTCAAAGTCAGCAATGTCTCAAATTTGGATATTCGAGAAAATATTGTGGAGAAACACAGGATATTTATCGAAAATGTGGCAGAAATCATACCACAAATAATTGCACTGCAAATGAAGCTAAAGGCTTAAACTGCTAAGATCAACATGAAGCAAATTCGACATCGTGTCAGAAATACATTGAACAACAGCAAAAAATTCGAAAAATAATCGGTGATTATACCAGTGAAATTAAAGCACTACCAACAATGACAATTTTAAATTTTTCTCCTCGATAACGGCAGAAAAACAATTTCTTTTTCGCGTGTTGACATAAATTTTATTTCAAGAAATTCATTTTGTGGTTTGATATTTGAAGAACAGGCTAAAGATGAGCCAATCAAATGTAATGCCGCTACTTTGTTAGAAAATTTTCCATCTGTTCACCGCTGTTTCGCAGCTCGTTTTGTGTATAGGATTCGAAATAATTTTTGATGCGAGTTCGATCGACACCACTAGTTTCTGCAGCGAATGTTAACAAGAAAACGTTATCGTCATAGCGGACTGAAATACATTCGTCCTGCCCTTGTCTAAAAAAAACCTTTGCTTTTTTGCAAAAGAGGGACATAATTATTAAAGGAAAGCTGAAAAGGAAGGTCATTTGAAATGACTATCTTTTCGGATAAACAAGCGATTCTAAAGATGTCGCAAATGTTAGAATTCATTATTTCCGATAAACGATTTCTTTTCTAAATGGAAATAAAAGTTAACGAAGAATCGCATATTAGAAACTTTAGATCCATTTATGGTAATTGTCGGTTTTTTCTATTCTGGAGTGGGCAGTTTCATCTGTTTCTATATCTACATTTTTATCTATGCTTAGAGTGAATTAAACTTCGTTTTTTGTGATACAAAAATAGTAGTTTTAGCGTTGAATGTGAATCATAAAATTTGAGACGTCTCTCAGCTCTACACAACCTTTCCTTGCAAAGTTATAGAATTTACAAGAAAAGCCCTAAATTAATTTCTTCTTATTTCTGTAGCTTTGAGCTGACAATGAACATTTAGGGCTTTTCTTGTAAATTCTATAACTTTGCAAAGAAAGGTTGTGTAGAGCTGGGAGACGTCTCATTTTAATCAAAAATTTTCGGGCTACAATTATGGCTTATTAAGAAACATTTTGGTTATTGTTTTAAAGTTTCTGGAAAACTGATTTTCCAGAAAACCGGGTCTTCAAGAGCCATCAGCAGATATCCTTTTGGGCTTTTTACTATCTGGATATAGGCTATCGATTGATGTATGTTTGAAAGAAATCGGAGTTGGACAGCTGAAAATGTTCCCTCGTGAGACGAAAAATGTGCCACACATGGGATATCTTATGTGGAAAAGGATATATCCTTCTTTGCTAGTTCTCTAATAAAATAAGTGTCACCGAAAGATTCAGTATGAAAGTCTATCCGAAATTCGTTCGTTTTTGAACCGTTTCTATGCTTTTACAAAAACGAGAAAACGCATGGCGCAGTAACGTTATTTGGAGCAGTCTTATTTCTATCATTTTCTTGGATGAGGAAAGAGAGTTATTAGTTATAAGTTAGTATTTTAGCGCGAATTTAAATTCTTTATCGAATGAAATTAGTTGCAGTTTTTTCACCGAAAATATCATGGAAAAAATCAAGTAACGAAAGTGTCTAGTTTATTATCTAGTTTATGGCTCCCATTAGATAGCGGTGTTATTATTATTTTCCTGCCTGGTTTCCAGTATTTTTATTTCACGAACAGAACCTGTTTTATTTTGTCCATATTGTGCTTTCATGTTTTCCGTACTGTGAGCGTTCTCAAATGGAAAGCTGCCTAAGGATTACGCGAACATTGTTATGTACAATAGTTGAATGAAAGATTGATTTTCACTTTTTTTTACAAAGATGGCTGGCTAGAAAGTTGAAATGAGGCGAGAAAAATAGATAGGCTTCTCAATGTACTACTGTCAGTCCTGTTTATTCAGATAGAGTATACAGGGTGTAACAAAACCATTACGCCCCCCTCTGCAACTTAAAGTATAAATGATATCACAGAGTATTATATACCAGATTAATGCTCATTAAAAACTGGATTTATGAGTGTAATTAATAAACCGTACAGCAATTATTGACCATAGAATTATTGAAACGTCTTGAACTATATGCCAAAATGAGCTCCTATTTTACGATTTTTACTCTCCATGTATATATTTTCATAAAAATAATAGCAGATTCGTGATCTCCATCAAAAACTGAACCTATAGACATGTCATTTGTATATTTTTAACGAAAAAGAATTTTTCAAAAAATATCCTGGGATCCCAGACAAAAAATTTCAAAAAATTTTTTTTGGAACTGAAATGTCTTGATTTATATACCAGTCGATGCAGTTTTTGACGGAGATTATGAATTTGATATTACTTTTGTTGAAAAATGTAATAAAAAAAGCAAAAAGTGCAAGATACGAGCCAGTCCATTTTTTTCGAAAAATTCTTTTTCGTTAAAAATATACAAATGACATGTCTCTAGATTCAGTTTTTGATGGATAATCACGAATCTGCTATTATTTTTATGAAACTATGTACATGAAGAATGAAAATCGTAAAATAGGAGCGCATTTTGACATATAGTTCAAGACGTTTCAATAATTCCATACGACTATTATTAGAATATGTGAGAAATTAGTTGGGATGGATTATCTTTCTCTGTATTGTAGTATATTCAGGCTACCAGTCATAGGAAGATACTGTGTGCTTTTAATTTTCATCATAATAAATTAATTAGACCTTGATGTAAAAAGGAAGCTGATAACATTTTGAAAATTATACTTTAAAAAATCTGAGAGTTAAATATATATACAGATTTAGTTGGGACGAACTGAGAATAAAAATTATGCGAAAAATTAGTTGGGACGAATTGAGAGAGACTAATTTGGGACGAACTGACGAGAGAACCTCTCGAGGTGATTAAAAGCTTTTCGACTCAGACTATTTTCATCATGTAGGGGATAGTCAGTAGTGAAAACCTCAAGTTGGTTTGAGCCCATGCGCCTTTTTGACGAAGATATGAGTTAATTAATGAAAATCCCATTAATAATAATTAATTAATATCTCACGACCATGATCGGATAGGAGTCGGAAAGTTGCACCACAGTTGAAGATAGATGTTGTCTACTCACTGCGACACTTTTAGGCTTATAAACCAAAGCTTTTGCAAGATATGAATTTTTTATGATTTAGACAGCTTTTAGTGAAAATTCACCATTGAAAACCTAAAAACTTGTTACCACCTTTTAAATACCTCTGTTCACGCTGCAGAAGCTCAGCGGCTCTTAGGGACCTATATCTAAATGAAATAAGTC
>CAJNOQ010007848.1:0-11827 GCA_905250885.1 Didymodactylos carnosus
GATTTCATCTCACCAATGCGGCTGTCATGTTAAGAATTTTTTTAAGAACATGACAGCCGCATTGGTGAGATGAAATCTGGAAAAACAATCTCGCTAATGGGAGTTTTTCTTCTATCATTTCATTTTTCTTTTTCCTCATTCGCCTTCACCAGAATCACCCTAACTGCTTTTTATACAACTTTTACAGCTAGACATACGTATGTTAATTAGAGTAACTATCATCAGTATGCCAGCTTCAGTCGGGAAAAATTCTCGATGACAACGCTGTTTCTTTCAAATATACCTGAATTATTCCGCTCAAATGATTACGTTTTATTCTTCCCAGTTCCTATTTATTGAATTTGTTTCAAGAGCAGTACCGCTCTAATACATAAAGTATGTGTCATTGCCACGTACAAGGTAAAAAACCATAATTGTAAACTATATAAAATGGGATAATTAGAACATTTTTATTTAGGGTGAATAAAACAAGACTACTTCAGAGCAAAATTATATAACGCTACGACAATCAACATGACTAGTAAGTACAATGATCTCACACAAGTCTCGAGAAGAATGAAGTAAGGAAATCGACGTATAATACAGCGGTCTGTTAGTTGAAGTCAAGAATGCAAGTAGTTGTACCCTGTTGAAACGAGAATGATGGAACATCAACGTTCTAACTGTCTTTTTTATACAATTATAGATCCATTTGATCCTGCGCGAGATGATGGTAAGTTGATTTTACTGAGTCAGTGTCGGATAGGTAGTGTAGAAAGTGAATAAAAGTGTGAGCTTCTCTAATTTTCACAGTATTTTGAGCGTACCTGAAGCATTTTTACTCGAAAAAAAGCGACATTTCGCAGGTAGATAGACGGAACATTTCTCTACTACTGATGTAAAAATCTTGTTAAAATTCAATAAGACTAATTAGTACTCATCAATTTCCAAAGAGCTCCTATCAAATGTCCCGAATTATCCCATTTGTGGTAAGTATGGGGTAATTCGGGACAGTCCAGCCAAAATGGCTGGAAGAAAGTAAAACAACTTTTTTTCAACGGCAAAGGTTTATCTTTCTAATTAAAAATTATACCGTCTTGTAGAGAATTTTGAGCTCTCGTTTTTTAAAAATAGTCCATCTAGTGTCTACCATTTCCCAGTGAATAGTCAAGAGTCGGGATTATATCTCAATACAGGTGTTAGTGTATCAGTATAGAATTCCTTTTAATACAATTTCTCCGGTATTTGCTGGGTCGATACTTCAACGAAGACTTGCCACTACTCGACCACATTATGGAAAAGAATAATAAGCCCTATGCTAAAGAATTTAGATGCAAGCTGGAGTAAAAGAATGCACGTCACATACAAGCTCAGAGGAAACGCTGTTATTGCTTACACTATCAGCATCTATTTAGCGTCTTTTTAAGACCATTAATGAGAATAACATTTCTTTTTGTGAAATTTGATTGATTTAGTTTCAAGCTATTAAGCAATTGTTATATTTTTACCTGAATATAAGAACTGTCGCAACAGCTCTCATACCACTAGAACTTCGTACAAACTTCGCTCAACATAGTAGTCAGGACTTATTATTCTTTTTCATAATGTGGTCGAGTAGTGGCAAGTCTTCGTTGAAGTATCGACCCAGCAAATATCGGAGAAATTGTATTAAAAGGAATTCTATACTGATACACTAACAACTGTATTGAGATATAATCCCGACTCTTGACTATTCACTGGGAAATGGTAGACACTAGATGTGCTATTTTTAAAAAACGTTTGATGTAACATGAAGAGAATTGTACGAAGTTTATGGAAAGTTGAACTTGTTCGTGAGCTGATTGACAATTAAGGTTCGAATGGAATAACAATGACTAAAGAAATCCACACCAACCGGTCACTTTTAAACAAAAGCAAATTCTAATTTCATTATGTAAAAGCCGTCATCATCTACTTTATTTTAGTATTAAAAATTATTTATGTTCTTTTCAAAAAGTTTTCCAGCACATAATTTATTAAAAACGAGTCCCAAAATATCTGAATTTCACTATAATAAACCCAAAATACTAACAAGAGTTTCCAATCGTACGAAATAAAACTTGGAACGTTTCTCTATCAAACAAAAACCCAACCTTGAAGTTTGGCTAAGAAATGAAGGAGTTATTAAAAATTTTTTTCTCGCCCGACTTTTGGGACACCCTGTATTGTGGACTGGACTACTGTTTGTAGAGTCCATCAATTGAAAAAACTGCTTTTCATGGACTCGGACTGGACTGGACTAGGTTATTTTATTCAGTGTACTAGGCCGGACTCAGAATTTTGAGTCCATATGGAACTCTGGTAACTAGTTTGACTGATGTACTGTGCGAACAACCAGAAATTAACTTTTTGCTATATATAGGAAAATGTTTGGATATTTGGTAATAAGTGTGTATTATTTTAATAAAAAGGTAACAATAGATTAATAGGAGACTACTGCTGTCAGCAGACAGAACTCAACAACAAAGTAACTCGTGTGATATTTTTTGCTGTGTTTTCCTCATTTTAGTAAAAATAAAAGGACATTCGGGCTCTACTTTTCACCACTTCGAGACACTTTGTCTCTTATCTACCGCTCTTATCAGTCACATCATATATATAAAATACATGAAAGGTGAGTTTGTGTTATTTTCTTTTAACACAAGGAAAATGAAGATGCCCATGTTTTTCACTATTCTTTCCAGTATATGTTTGGTTCACATTAGTATTGTACTTTCATCCGCGATCGGCGTGCCAAGAACAGCTATCACGACAACAAACACCCCTTCAACTACTACGACAACAAACACTCCTTCAACCACTACGACAACAAACACCCCTTCAACTACTACGACAACAAACACCCCTTCGACTACTACGACAACAAACACTCCTTCAACCACTACGACAACAAACACTCCTTCAACTACTACGACAACAACTACTTCTAGCACAAGAACGCTCCCAACAACTCCCTATCTTCCTTCGTTTAATAAAATCATCATTTTATTGGCACGATATGTTCATCTGCAAACAACACCATCTCCGAGTGATTATGAAGCAGCAATCACCTGTGATGATCCTAGTATCCTTCCCTATGTTTGGACGAATGTCACCGCTGACTCAGCACTCGTCGTCTCAGCTACAACCGATTGCGACGTCACGGTTCGTGCATTTACTTATCAAGAGATACAAATCGAGAGCGTATCAAAATTAGATATGACATCCTATTCATACAAAGGATCTCAGTTAAAACTGATAAGTATGGGAAATTCGGAGATTAAAATTGCGAATATTGGCTATGATTCGGGCGAGTTTACATTTTTGGGCAATAGTACAGTGACCTTAAGCGGTAGCGTTGGTAAATTAAATGTCATCAGCCGAGGTAAAGGAACAATTGATGCAAGGAGCATAACAACACCAAATGTTGACGCAACTCTAACAGGTAGCGGTTCACTTCAAGTGAAATCAACAACTAACATGAATCTAACGGTAAATGGTACGGGAAATGTTACGTGGTGTTCACCGAATGTACAAATAGCTGTGACACCCGATATATATCGAAAAAAAAGTATTGTTTATCAATGCTAAGTCAAAAAGAACAAATTGACAATCAAAAACGCGATAAAATTCTGTTTAATTTTGTTTTTGTGCAGGCAAAATTTTGAGTAAAACATATGATACGGTTTGCAGCAGCTTTAAGCCTAGTCATTCTAATTTATTATTATATACAATGTGACGTTTCTAAATGTACACATTTCATCATCAGACAATGAGATACGAAGTTTACTAAACAGAAAATTTGGTGTAACTGAGAGAAAGTCAAAATATGCACATACATGCTTGTCTTTTCTATTCTTCTCGAAGAAGACAAAAACCACTAGCATGACTGTAAGCAGTTGAATATTGCGCAATATTCAACTATTTACAGTCATGTTAGTAGTTTTTGTCTAAAGTCAAGCATGTATGTGCATATTTTGACTTTCTCTTCAGTTACATCAAATTTTCTGTTTAGTAAACTTCGTATCTCATTGTCTGATGATGAAATGTGTACATTTAGAAACGTCACATTGTATATAATAATAAATTAGAATGACTAGGCTTAAAGCTGCAGTAAATTGTAACATAAAATTAACTCTCTTTTTTTCTTACTTAACCCTATTGCGGCGGAACGTACAAGACTGCTGAGTCTTATTTTCCACTGATCTCGACATCTGCAGATAGTACCTACAATATGATATCGAAAAATACAAGGCTTTTAACGTGGTAACAGGAGAAGGATCTATAGATATGTAGAAAAAACAAAAGAAGCAAACGTTAGAATCGTCCTTGTAATTTCTTGCCCACAAAAAGTCTTACGAACAAGCAGCTCACAAAAGACGTGTAGGTTGTCGCCTAATGGAAACCGAAATCGTCATTTTCTTTGTGGTGAGATGTATGTTTTTCTTGCGTCGTGAATGATGATTCGGAGATGTTTTTTTCGTCATATTTACACCTATTATTGCTAGTGTAAAATCAGCAGATGAAGACATGTCAAAATCAACACATTTAAAGTATAAATTGAGCTTTTACACGTACAGATCTCTAATATAAGAACAATGGCAATATAAATGAAGAAGCACTGTATATTATTAAATGCCGTGTCTACTAATCTGGTATATTTTTTGACAATACTTGCATGCACCTGCGTGGTAAAAGTCATACGATGAATGTTACACATGGGCTTGTATGGTACTCGTCCTCCTTTCCTCCCTTTTCCTCCTAAATTAAATTTTCTCCTCCTTTTGCTATAAGCTTTATTTAATTTAGGAGGAAAGGAGAACAAGTACGATGCAAGCATATGAGTGATTCTGAAGAACTCGGTACTGTTATGTGCCCTCTATCCATCTATATTCTCGATTTGTTTAAACGATTTGATTAAACGAACATTGTTTAAACGATTTGTTTTAAAAACTTTAGTTTAACCTGCGCGGCTCGAACCTTCTTGGAAAATGTCCTGTCCGATAAAAAATAACATTTGAGATGCGGCCTCAGGTATGTAGAGTAAAAAATCGAAGCTAAATCAGATGACAATTTAGCGGTAATCCTGTGTTGGTAGATGGAACACATAGCAGAGAAACGCGACTTAAGTTAAATACGTTAGATTATTATATGTCACCCTTTGTGGGATCAGGATTGTTTTGCCTATGCCACAAAAGGAGGTATGAATGTTGGTAGTGATGCATATTTTGATGAAACATAGAAACATATCCTTGACTATCAGCAAGTTCTTATTGTAGGTCTTGACAACGGCAACATATAACGTTCAATGGAAAATCTTGCGGCGCAACTTTCTCGTATGAAATGCGACACAAAATTGCAACACTTTAGTTTTAGCTTGCATTTGAGTTTAGCGCTAAGCCCATTCTGCATAAACAGACGATAGAGCGGAAAGGGCACCTCTGAATCAGCATGCTACTTATTAACCTTATGCTTAATTGTGTAAAGAAGAGATAAAATTTGATTCAATATTTACATGAGTTAAATGTCAAGTGCGGTCATGTGCATGTGTACTTATATTATTCTTTTCTATTCATACTATTAAATATTTTCAAAAGGCTTTCAAATATAACTACGTAACCTTATCTTTGATGGGATATGTATTTTACAATAAAAGAGCCTTTTATAAATATTTGTTATAGATGAATTTATTCTTACGAGGAAACCGTTCCAACCGTCAAATTGCTTTTTTTATAGAAACATAGTGGGTTATAGGTTATCGACCGTGCTGATTTTGAATATGACTACTGGGACGACTTCTAGGCCTTCGGAGATCCGGTTTTCTAGAAAATTAAGTTCATAGACCGAAAGGCTTTTTCCACTGAATAAATTAAACAATAACTTTTTTCGTTTCGAAATGATTCTATAGCTTCTGAATGAAAAATTATTTTATAGATAGTTTTCAAAAAGTGTCGGGATTTCGAATATGCACTTTTCACAATTTCAATTCACTCCATTTATTGAAAAAATAATTTTTGCGGAAGGCAGCTATGATTCAGTTCATTTCTTTAACTTACAGAGTTCTCGTCTTAATTTTTTCAACAAAAAATATGCATCTTATACATACTTTGTTGCAGCTCGACGAAGTGACTCCAAATGTCACCTTAGCTTTATTTGACAATGCTTTTAAGGTGGAACACAGCAGATTTTACCGAAAAAAATAGGGGTTTTGGGAAAACCTCCAGTATAGTTTGGCTGATCCCCGCAGTTTTTTACATGCGTCATTCCATGGATCGCATATAGGTAGCTCTCTGGTCAAAGGTTGGATCAGATTGAAGGTGGGATGGCGATTTACGGCTTATAATCATTTACCATGATTTTTCGAAAACATTTTTAGCATGTAAAACAGTCTCTTTCACATCATTTTGAAATTGAATCGAAATAATTTTTTGCGATTAGATAGCCCAAATATTGGAGATTTTCTTCTGATGTTTTTTCAATGCAACAATTTCTCAACGTATCTGAAAAAGTTGTATTTCTGGAATCGGAGCGGTTTTTGAGCAAATTTTTCTAGTATGGCTTTTCCAATGTTCCGTTTTAGATAAAAATCGGTCCTTTTTAGGATAAAACAGAGCACATATTGGTGTATTTAATCCATTGTTCAACTTTAGAAAAAAATACTTTCGTCAAATGTCCGGCTGCATACACACGGTGCCTAGTACTGAATAACCGTCAACCATATTAACACACACATCTGAAAGGCGATGAATGTATGACTTTTACAAAAAACTCTTACTAGTTTATTTTAAACATGAAATCAGACACAAAGGCTGGCCTTCCGTGGAATCACTATTCATGTCAAATTGATCACGAGAGATTGACTTTTTCCCTCCATTACTGGTAGCACTCTTGAAGGTCAATCGTATTCCCGTTTCTTTGTTGACAACCATTTAATGTAACACGACATTGATGTTATTTATGTTGACGGTTTCATCAATGATCTAGAAATGCTAATAAAAACTAACTAGTGAATCATCAACACAAACCAGCTGAAGCTAATTTAAGAGAGGGTCCGCGAGAAAACCGACCTGCAAAGGGAATAGTAGCTAGAGCTAAATTTTTTTTCTGTTAGTATTCTAGTTCGAAAGAGCTCATCGAAAAACTAAGAAATCCAAGATATCTCGCCGTCATATGATACTGTTCATGAATTAGGGGATCTTAATTTTTCAGTCATCACCAGAAGCTCCGTTTGTGGATGAACTCAGCTTTTGATTCTGATTCCGAATATAATACTTATAGTGCATAAAACTTGAGTTCTGATAAAGAAAATTGAGAATTATGGGCACAATTGCAAATTTTTTGCCTCTTATTTAGAAAAAATGAATTTTCTCAGCAGTGGAAAGGAATTTTAAGAAAAGCTCTGCGCACTTTTTTTGTCCGTGTAAAGACGAATCGAATGCGGTGTAAATCACAACTCCGTTAATAGAAAAGCTAAATAGGGTCAGGCTGGACTCGCGATTTCTAGATCCAAAATATTAAAAAAAAGCATGTTTGAGAAAAAGCGATTTTTCTAATTTTTGCCTTGTGACTGCCCAGGATGTTACCTTTCACTGTACCTTTTTGCAGCGATTTTGCAGACCAAACATTTCTCTTTCATATGAGATGTGAACGGACCGTAAGGATCAAGCTGTTTCTGAGATATTAAAGAAACATTGATTTCATCCACAAATGGAGCTTCTAGTGATGACTGAAAAGGTAAGACCCCCTAATTCATGAACTGTGTCATACGAAGGCGAGATATCTTAGATTTCTTAGTTTTTCGATGAGCTCTTTCGAACTAGAATACTAGCAGAAAAAAAAAATTTAGTTCCGGCTGATGTAGTCGGTTTTCTCGCGGATTTCCTCCTAAAACTTTTTGTGAAAGTTATTTGTTATAGTGAGTTAATCTGAGAAAAATACCTCGAAAATCAAGTGTATCTATCTAGAGATAGAAAAATTTAGAAATCAGTGTGTTTCGAAGCCTTATTTCAGGACAGGAAGATGCAGAAAGACGACGGAGCTCTTATGGTTCAACGAGATTAAAACAGCATTTTGCTCTGTAAAGTTCTCGTATTTTTTTTATTATTCTATTTATGTTTTTTATTTTTACTATCTTTTATTTGAGACGATTTATATGGTAAAGCTATGTGTTCTTTGGTCACGATGATAGTTTATGACATATCTTTCCAAGTTGGATATTTCTTCGCTGATTTTTTTCTCTTTTCTCTTATTCTTATCAGTTTTATTTACGTTGATATTGAGAATTCTGCAGTTTTTTTAATTTTGGAATATATGCAAAAAAAGTAAATTGGTCCATTCAATTCGCTGTCCCATTCAAAACTATTCTACTCTCAGCGTGTTATAGACCCGCTTGACGTTGGAGATTTTAGTGTACATTTAGATATTGTTTTGACTGAAATTAGAAGTAACACCAAGTATAAGAGTGAGGATCTAATTCTTTTTGGCAATTTTAATGCGCATGTTTATGACTAGTGTCCTGCGAAACCTTCTACTCTAGACGGTAAATTCCTGTACGAGTTTGCTGAGGGCGTACAGCTCAATCAACTTGTGGATAAACCTACGCGTCCTAAATCCTCCGTTGGATTACATCTAATCTCTCTGAATAACGTGCAATTAGTCGATAAAATAGAGATCTTACAAGAACTAGTTAAATTTAGTGTTACTGTCTCTCAGCCTACCGTCACCCAGTATACTAGGCGAATTTATGATTATCGTGCAGCGGATTAGAAAAATTTTCGTACTAAACTAGCGGAAGTCGCTTGGAAGAATCTCATTGCGAGTGTAGGTCTTAATGACAGCATCTTACTTGTTGAAAAAATGATTCTACAGACAGATTTTACATAAAAATATTGTCGTCAAGTCTAATGATCGACTTGGTTTAAGGAAAACTTACGAGAACTATTAAAGAAGAAACATGAGCTTTACAAAATTGATTGCAGATTTAAAACTTTAAGTACCGCTGCCAATTCCAGAAGAGCGTCGGAGGATTTTGAAAAAGCGTGTAAGTTAGCGAAAAAGGAATACTATCAAAATTTGTCAGCTAAGATGAATTCTTCTTCGAAATCTTGGTAACGTCTAGTTAAAAACACATTGAGCAAGGGCAACCACACTTCCAGTCCACCTCTTTTAGATAATATCTCGAAAGAGCCGGTAACGGATCCGAAACAAAAAGCCGAACTTCTAAAAATGCACTTTGCAACTGTCTGCTCTATATCAGCCTAAGCAAATATCACCTATGGGAAAAATCTAGATACATTTTCGTCTATAACCGGACGATGCACGACTAGTTGTCATCTAGATTACTAGTTGAACTTTTAACCAGATGCGTCTGCATGTGTATCTATCAATAGTTAAATCAATCGATTGTCGGGTGATAAATCGATAGCTGCAACAAGAAAAAATCTAGTAATCACCGGATTACTAGATTTCCACTGTCGTTACACAGTAGTTGCAATCGAATAAAAATCTAGTAATCTAGATCAATAGGGCGATACTAGATTTTTTTTGACGCTTGGGAGCTAACTAAGTGAATGATGTGTCGACTGTTGTTCCTACGCAAAGCAAGTTTTCTATGTCGAGGTTTCGTATTCCTGAGACAGAAGTTTTTGACACAACAAAAACTTAAATTCCTGGTCTCGTTCGGATAAAGCCCATTGATATTACCAACGCAACTGTCTTGTCGGTTCCATTCTAATTAAAAGTAAGTTCAGACGATATTCACTGTTTGAAAGGAATTGAGTCGAAACATTTTTCGACTGAGTTTTAGATCCTGATTGCAAATATAATACTTTATTGCATAAAAGTTGGGTTCTGCTGGAGAACATTGAGAATTATGAGCAGACGTGTGACTTTTTCGGCTCTGATTTAGAAACAATGCATTTTTTCTGCTACTAAAGAAATTTCTAAAAAAGCTACTCTTTCTTTCGACGCTGAGCTTTCAGCGAATCTGATGAAGTACAAAGGCTCGCTTGATCTCTGAACACAAAAGTCTATAGTAGATAGGTTTGAAAAACTGCATATCAGCATTCTGGGAGATGAATTCGAGACATTCATACTAGACAGGCGTTTGGCCGAAATCGGGGCTCTTGGGAAAATGCTTATAGCTCCGGAATCGTAAGAGATAGAGAGTTAAGACTGGTCTAGAATTGTAGATCTCGGTTCGGGCTATTGATTGCACTATTTGAGAATCAAAAATCCATAATACAGGAACGGTAGTCTCGTAGATTTTGCAGCGAAAGCTTACCATGGTAAACCTTACCTGGAAGCCTAGTTTTTGTATACGCTTAAGTACCCGATGTTCTCTATCACTTTTCGTTCAATCTGATAAGCATTCTGCCAAATAGCCTCCTCGTTTTCAGAAAAGATAATACACACGACTGACATTGTACTCATAATGTCAGTCGCTTGAGAGATTTTATTGTCAGTAGACAAAAGTTCTCTGTTCTATTCAAAGAAAGCACCTTATAGCAAAAGCAAAATCATATTCGGTTTTCGGATCTCGTTAACCACTGTATCTTGGATTGTGTTCGAAAGATGTCTATCGCAATCTATACCCAAAACTGAGAGTATGAAAAAATGTTAGACTTCCAGACCGATTCCCTTCTGACTTATGAAAATTTAAAAAAAAACTCGGGAAAACCGTGAAAAAGTGACATTTTCCATACTTTCGATTTCTCTCCGTCGTTTCACAGTGGAGAGAGCCGTGCTACGTCTCAACCGAAAGACCAGAGGAAACTGCATCGACTCATGTAATTTTCGAGTTTGAGAACCGAAACTGAATTTTTTAAAACGAAACAGTTGAAAAATTCGAGTTTGCAAAACTTCATTTTTTACAGTAAATTCGCTACTGGACCAAAGATTTGGCTAGCTCGCTTTTAGTTTTTAAGGTATATCACTGTGACTATCGCTAATTTAAACGGACTAATTATCGTTTAAAAAAGCAAGTTTTGCAATGATCAGACAAACGGGAATATTGTTCGAAATATAGTTTATTCAATAAATATTCATCTTTTATATATTCAAGGAAGAGAGTGCACTTATTAAACTTATTTCGTATTCTGGCAACTTGCAAAGTATTTTCAGAAAAACCGAAAGAACGACTTTCGATCTGAAATGTTGTCCGGCACTTTGGAAGGTTCTCTTGGAATTAGTTATTATATTTCTACTGAACTATATTTCGAACAATATTCCCGTTTGAAATGGACTTCTCTAATTACTATAATTTTAGTTCGTGAAGTTGGCACAATATGAAATAACTTTACAGTGAGCCCGTGAATATATAAGAGACTGAATCAAGTTACATAACTTGATTCAGTTTCCGACGTTGATCACGAATATGAGCTTGGTTTTGCTATAAATTACAGTAGGCGCCAAATGAATTTCCCCCCTACGTATTTTTCAGAGAAAAATGACAGGATCCATTCTTTTCTCATTTTTCTACACGTAGAAAGAAAGCGCAGAATTTGCTGCATTATTGTCACAAAGGTGCTCATTTACATAAAAGGTTGATCTCGATGAACATCGCTCTTTGCCGTAATGGCGCATTTTCGATATGCGTTACGAATTTCTTTTGTCAATAAAGTAAAAAAAGTGTTCGATAAAGACTCGGGGATATCGTTCGCTTGTAATGGATGTTGTTTTCGAACAATTCGAACAAAAGTCGAGCGCATCCGAGGCTGGCTATATTAGAAGCTTTCAAAGCCGGACGTTGTCGCGAAGTTGTAGATGTTCTCTTTATGCCCACTGCGTCTGCCAAATATCTATATCAATGCATTCTGGCTCATATTCATTT
>CAJNOQ010007849.1:0-11827 GCA_905250885.1 Didymodactylos carnosus
TGAAATTCAAAACTCCAATTTTGCTTGAAATCCAGGTCCTATGGGGAAAATTCGAGTAAAAATTCGATATCTCAGCAACAAAGCTGATTGCGCACGAACCAAGTTGGGATTCTTCATAGTCCATGAGAATCTACATCTTAAAAATAGTCCCACTCAAAAAGATTTTTAGCACCTCAGGCGGTTCCCTCGTTAGAACAATACTTTTGAATTTCCTAACTCTCCTTTTTATATGTCGTCTCTTATTTCAACTATACGTCACAATTCTTCCTGTATATAGGCAGCATGCCGACAACAACGAGTGTGGCCGGTAGGTAAATCTGAAACATCTGAACTCTGCGGCTCGCTCTTTTACTAATTGAATTGTATATAACTTATCTTATGATATCACGACCGGTACAATTCTGACTCCAAGTGAATATTTTACTAGATCATTATGTTTTGTATATATGTATAACTTTAATTTACTAGTTAACCCAGCAATACTAACAACAATCACAACTACGACAGACAGTAAATAAGAACGTCTTTACTCGCCACAACTATGAAGAAGATCGACTGACATTTTCCTTTGTTGTTTTACTTTTAGCAACGAGTTCTACTACTGCCGATACCACTACAGCAGGTGAGTTCCAAAAATTCATTTTGTAATCAAACAAAATTTAAAAAGTCTTTGGTGGTAAGACACCAGAAGCTGCGTGAAATATTGCAAAACAAAAACAAGATATTAAGAAGATATTATATGACGTAAAGTGAATATTATCTATTTTGTAGCTATAATAACTACAACGACAAGCACTTCTAACAGTAAGTCCATACTCACATTAAAGTGGTACGCTGACTCGCCCTTCATACTTTACAATTCTATAGCTACTGTTTTAACCACAACAAATACGGACAGTACTGCTACTTCAACAACACTGGCAACAATAACAACTACTGGGAGTAAGCAGTGCGGTATGCATTAGTAAACCGATCTTTTTCAACTTTCTTCGACATTTAGCTACCACTACGGTAACGACAACGATTTCAAGTACTATCGCCAGCACAACGAGTAGTTCGATCAGTAAGTTTGAATAAACCTTGCGTGTTCAGTTGGTTAAGAACCACGAAAAAACTCATGTTTGTTTTGTTTGTGCGTTCGATGATCTTTGAAAAATTATTTACTGCCGTCGATTTTGGATGCACGTACCTATCGGCTAAAAGTAATGAAAGTACCGAAAAACATCTTCTTCCTTTTCTCGACTTGTAGCCACCAGCAGAACAACGAGTATAACTTCGACATCAACAGTTACATCCTATACAAGTCGTAGTATCAACAGTACTATTCCAACGGCACATTCTACTGTTTGTAATTTTCATATAGATCAATCTGGTCCCGTTGGCCGTACGGGCACTGTGACATCATTTACATTCTATACGGACAATACGTGTAGCGGTGATACACTATATCTTGGTGCATTTACACCGACATCGGCTATAACAGCTGGTGCCAGTGCAACTTTTATATATATAAGCAGTCAATGGATTCATTTTACTATACCAACTGTTTCGAGCTCAAGTTTCACAATAGTCACTGTTAACTTTTGTACGGCTGTAAATACACCAGTAGGTTGTGTTGCAAATGCATTTTCGATTGACAGTACACAATTTTATGGTACATTTTCAATTACCTGTGGGCTACCAGGAGTTGTGGTTAGTTCGAGTACTGGTTGCTTTGATTTGATTTTGAATGGTGGTTCCGGGTGCACAACCAGCCAGTTACCGTCTTATAATACAAGTGTAACGTATACTCGACTTGGCAAAGATATATTGACTGCAATAACTATTTCATGAGCTGTAATATAATGGTTGAACTATTAGGCATTCTAATGAGTTTTGTGACGCAATACGCACACATATCTCTCCAAAAGAGAACCAAAACCTTCTGTTCATTGCGTAACAATATATACCAGGAGAAGAGAAGACGGTTTAAAATCAAATTAAAGCTGTTTTCGTTCTGTGCGAGAAATTTAAATAGATGTATCGTGCTATAAATGACTGCATTCTTACAAGGAATGGTGTTTTGACAGCTATACACGAGAACGTTTTCCAACCACTTTTAGAAGACAAATAAAAAATAGATAAATTTCATTGATGAAAATCGCATCTATCATCTCCCTTCTTTTTGATTTCTTTGCATTTGGCCAGAAAGAGAAGAAAAATTTAATATCTTCATCGAACTCTACTTTTTTTCCCCTTCTCTTTTACTGTCTACGTCATTTTTAAAACGTAAGTTGCGGCTAGCTACACATTCCATATTGCACCAGCGTGCTATTGTTCAGACTTACGATGCAAAAAACCTATTAGCAATTTAAGAGATGTTCCTTTTAAAATCTGCTAAAAGTGGCAGAATGTTTGCTCAATAGACTATAAAAGAATAACAGCATTTCGCGTTTTGACGTAAGTCATATTTTTAATCAACTCTTGATAGTTTCACAGTCCGACATATGAATCTTTGGAGACTCCAAACACTCACTCAGATCCAGTCGGAAATAGTCAGCATTACGAACGAAAATTTCTGTGAATCATCTTATGAAGAGTACCTATTGCTCATATGGTCCTCCGCTCTGTACTCCTAAATTTAACGTTGCTTCACCTCAACACGAACTGTTTCGATAAGGCTAAGAAATCCTATGATGTCAGCACATCGTTGAGCAATTGAACTCTGTCATAATGTGACAATAACCATATGACGTAGACCTAATTGTCAAAGTGATTTTTCATAAGAAGATTTATTGCAATGTAAAGTATAAGTTTTACCTTCGCTATCTGCAACAAATGACCTGTTGTCTATTCCATTTTTGCTTTTTAGCTCGCTATATGAACGCTGAATGTAAGATTTACAATGCAGCAGATTGCTAAAGAAGACAAAGGCGACTACAAGGTTTTGATTCTGGAACGGGATATATGTAGGTTTGTAGAAGAAGACTTCCTCTGTCCAATGGCGTACATATTATCAAATTCGGTTGTGTACCGTGAGAGAAAATTAATGGTAACCCCTCTATTTTTAGACCCTTTTACAAATTTTTTTTATTTTTGGGTTAAATGTTGGGCATTATAGAGTAAAGACAACAGAACCGTCCACTTTCGAGCCGCCGACGAAAAATCGTAAAATAAAACCGTCAGTTTAAGAACTACCTTATGATATATGTGCACACCTATGCAGTTAGCGTTTCTCTTTTATATCTGAAATACATGTACGATAGAGAGGAGCTTTACAAATTCAACAGCGACAGCTTTTCGTAAGATGCTAAAGTCTATCCGAGAACATGATGAGTATGCTGTGCGAAGACATACTTCTGTAAGTTCCTCAGTTCAGTGGTTTGTGTCTTGGTCTCATAATTCATACTCGCCAAGCGTCTCAGGTTCGACTCTTGTAGGAGCTGTCCTTTTTTTCTTCCCTGTCAAAGTGGACGGTTTTATCTGCACAGTTTTACCTGGACGGTTTTTCTAATAGTATTAAAACCGCCAAAGCAAAACTGTCATATAGGAACCATAGGAAACAAAAGCATGAACAACTAAAACCGTGAAAAAAAACATGTCAAACTGACTGCGAGAAACCGCGTATAAAAACTGTCATGAGTTTCACGTTTTTTTTCTCCGTGCAGTTTAGTCCTAAACCAGACTCTTCTACACTTTCCCAAATAATTATGTCATAGCTGTCGCAAAAAATGTAAGAGGGACAGAGAAGTAGATAAAAATCCTACGAGCTGAGTTGTATATCTGTGAATGGAAAGAAATGATAAAACTCCTCCAGTGATTGAAACACGCACTGTACCATCATCACTCCACACACAACCTTTGTTTCTTTTCCTTTCCCGTTCTCATCACACGCGCAATATATATTACTAATACAACTATCTTCGGTTAAAGTACTAACTCGGTAATAAATGTTTGTTACTTATTACCGGTAAAAAGGTAATAAATCTTGTTGTTTTATTATTTATTACTTCTGTGTATAATAATTTTTCATCATCTTACGGCTGTGTTATGATAAAAAATTCGGAAGGGCTATTGCCACGTTCGGAAGTGTCATTAAGAAGCTAAGACCACTTTTTGAAAGTGTTAACAAGAAACTAGTACGATTTTCGGACGTGACATCAATAGACATGCATCAATGTATAGATGATTGCATATAAGAAATTATTTCTTTTGTGAGCTTTCGCTCTCTTCGAGAGCATCAGCAAGCAATTTTCTTATTTAAATTTTCGTTATTATTCGCTACACTGTAAGGCTTCGTCATTAAAAAACAGTAATATGGTGACAAAGAGGGTACAGTATGAGACTGCATGAAAAAAGCAACAGCAGAATTAAAGATTGACGAAGCCTTACAGTGTATTAAATAATCATGAAATTTAAATACAACGTAACGCTCGACTGCACTCGTTCGATCCCTTGACTTTAGGAACTTATATCTACCAATGACCTCCTGTAATTTCGAATCCAAGGCAACGCTCATGAGAGACTGTCTATATTCTGTAACTTTTAAAAATCCGTAGATGACCTTTTTGTGTTATCGACGTTCACTGATTTCTGGCACCATCTACCTCCGAACTACAGGAAAAACTTTGCTTAGCTTTTATCGCTCTGTATCAGCAGACAGTTTAGCCATCTGTTTCAATATTTTTAGCCATCTATTTCAAAGTCACGTACTCAAATTTTGAAAAACGAGGAAAATCGCCTTTAAAAGTTTATTTTTTCTATCATTGATGTTGTTTAATCTCAGTGAGAACCACTTCATCGGATAGAGTTTGAAAGAACGTGTTGGATGCACATTTTGCTGTCTTATGTTTATGTGATTTTATGGGGGAAAATGGTTTACAAAAAAGGCCTACTTTTCGGAAAAAATGACCCTTTTAAACATTTTCCTGAGAACGTGCTTAACGTTTTGGAACTTTTTGTCCACTAGTGATTTTGTAGCTCTGAACATATAGAAGCTAATCTGACGGTACCAGTTCATGAAGGTGTTCCACTAAAAAATGGTAAAAATGCCTACAAAAAGGATTATTCTGCTGGAAAATGGGATTTCCACAGGTCTGGGAGACCACCATGGCGTTGTTTTAAAATTTTTTAAACATGATATTCGTCATCAAGAACCCAAGTTGTGTCCTGTTACTCTCGAACAATCCGGATAAATTTGATGTAAGCGTGGTGCGTTTCCGAAAGAATCACCCTCAGTCATTCTGAGTTTCAAAAGCGTATATTCTTTCCTAAAGAATAGACTAAATCTTACCACTTTTCCGATGCACAGGCTCAATTAAGCATGTTAAGTGTCCTAAGATCTCAGAATAAAAATTCACAGAATTGAGAAATGAATCAAAAGATTGATCTCTAACTGAGCATAAATGATTTACCTTGATTACATGTTCCCGACGAGAAAACCGGGTAAAACACGGTAAAATTAGCGTCGCAACTGCCTCAGGTATAGAGATGCGTGTATCTATTGTCTCATCGTTTTTTGATATGGAATAGTAGCGATACAGAGAAGTACTGTAAATAGAAGTCGTTAGTTAGGGCTTTTCGATCCGTAAGTTGCTCCTTTTATTTCTAAATTGCGTTAGATAAAAAGATGGAGACACAGTTGGAGACACAGCCTTAGATTGGGCTGATGTTTTCAGTTCAACGTTACATCTGACTGATACTTTATTACGTTTTACTTTGGACTAGAGACCTGCACGACCCCGACCCGACCCAATGAAAACAATCTCACCAGAAAACTGTGTTTGAGAAAGAATGTAGACATGCCTTGTTAGACAAAAGTTTTTCGATGCATATTGTAGAATCTCGTAGTTCAAAAAAAAATTTTTGAACGACGTCTGATTGGTCATTTTGTCTAAAAGGTAATCTATTGAAAATTCCTCAGTACACTTTGTCAATAGATTATCTTAACCGAGATGATGACCACATCCTTTTTCTCATTAGTCAGTCAGTATCACCTAATACTAAGAAAGCAAGTAGAGAGCATTATAGTAAAGTCTTCTATGTACGGGTGTTTAAAACAGTACATTGAAAAAAAGCCGTAAGGGGATGTATTGCCATTGATTTTAGTGCAGGAAGCACTCTCTTATGTGCAAAGAAAGCACTCATTAATCGATTTAGTGAGTGCAGCTGTTCTGAAACAAGTCTTTCAACTGAAAATTAAAGTAGAGATAACTTTCAATCAGTAATACAAAGCTAAAAATATTATTTATATTTTAAATTGCGTCGCCAAATATTCAACCCAAACCCGACCCGATCCTAGGATCGGGTTGCAGATGTCTACTTTGGTATAGTCCGTACTGACATTTCACTTTGGTCTGAAGCAACTCTAGGCGAAAGTAAACTTAGACTTTGGGCTAGTTCAAAGTGGAATTTAGACGTACAGTACCGATAGGAAAATGAGGAGAGAGAATGAAAGAAACATTTTACAAGAAAAAAGAAGTATCGTGTTCAAAGAGCAGGCGACTATCTAAGGAATTATTCTTACATATATTTATACAAAAATATTAATGGCTTTCACGCCATTTTACATACCATATAAAAAGTATGAACTTTTGCCAGGCTCAGAGATACGGGCTCGTATATATATCAAAAATCTTAGAATAGGCGTGTAACATTAGAATGTTGGTCCAGACTATCTCCGTCAGTTTACAAACTACGAACTTTTCTTTTGGAACTTAAGGGTTTGAAACGATGCTCTTTCTTTTTGTCTCTTTTTTCTAGGATCTTCAAGTAGAAAAACATATTCACGTTGCATGATGAGCCTTAATACGCGTGGTGTGAAACATTCAGTCCACTACTAGCTTATACTTACACTGTATCAATGTATTCTTGCAGTACCTTTTCATCTTACACATTTTTTGTAACCTGATTGTTTACGTAAATATTTATCAAAATTTTAAAACCTGAAAAATGGCTTGTTTGCTAAAAAATGAGCATAAATGATGTAATTTTGAACCAGTTTTATTCTTATTCTACGTGAAAAACTGTATCTAAAAAATATGCTTTTGATGCTATTCAAATATCATATGACCCTGAAAATTGTTGAACTTTCACCAGTAGTGAAAATCACTCTACCCTCTCTGGTAAATGCTTCAAGTCTTTCTAGATAAGTGATGAAGCCTACAGTTTCATATCATTATACTTGCCATAATAGCGCGAAAAAAGTTATGCATCGGTTTTGGAAAATATTGTTCCGTTGTTGAGGAAATCAATTTTTTTGAACAAGTAGCAAAACTAAGAAAATTCCCTTATATTTTGCAGTTTTCACCGTCAAACTTCCATTTTCCTGTCCAAAAATCCTGAAACACACATCAATCAATTCAGTTTTTGATGCTGATTCCAAATATGGCACTGGTTTTGCAGGAAATTAGTTTTCACCGTCAAACTTCCATTTTCCATTGAGCCACTATAGTGGAAATTCCAAAATCAAAATTAGAAAAGTTAGAAAAGTCCATTATCCTCATTCCTCTTATTACTAGGAGATTCCAAGTCGACATAAAGCCGTTGTTATCAAAAGCAGTTCAGAAACCACTGTGAAACACAAGAATAAGCGTAACCCGAAAACAATTGCCATTTGTGCGAGCATACGTCATAACAACACATAAAAACCAGGGACAATCAATGCCTACGATTATTGTCGATTTGGTTTACCTAACATCGAAAAGCGCTGAAACAGCGTCAGTATACGTTCTCTTATTTCGTGTAAAACGTCTGGAAGATTTAGCAATATATCGACCATTTCCTTACAAGTCATCGTTAGCCCAACCAACATCTGACCAAACAAATGAGTTACATAGATTGGAAGCATTGAACAAACAGACATTTGAACGTTTTCAAGATTCAGAAATGTAGTTTTTTAACTCGGTAAGACCCTTTGCTTTACAGTCAGGGGAATAGGTTTGCATACAATAGCAACACTTCTACGAACTTCTAAACTTCAGGAGTCGGTTGGAGTCCAGGATTCTGCTATTTCCCTCTTGATCCCCTCGTTTGAGATCCTACCAAAAACAGGAAATCGTTGTAGAATCCTACAAAAAATGTAATTTTATCATAGAAACTCATGCGATTTCTATTAGGATAGTGTGATACTTCTTACAAGATTCTATCATCTGAATCTTACATTAGCTTACACTAGGAAACCTATAAAATCCTGTGAGCTTCTATATAGGATCATCTAGGATTTTGTCTTGTATTTTGCTAGTAAGAACTCATTAAATTTATTTTTCAACATTACATTCTCTGTTCCGATCAATCAAGAAACTCGTTTCTTTGGCCACTGACTATTGGGTGATGAGTCCTACACGTAGCTCTACACAAAGTTCTTTTGTGACTGCTTCTAGTGCTTTATTAGTAGAACTATGAAAGAAATTTTTATGCAACCTAGTATTTGTCGATCTGCTCTATCTTGTACGACCTAGAGAGCTGATATGAATGCCATCTTTATAGAGAAAGAAGGATCGCAAGTGCTGCGTTTTGTTAGCTATTAGTTCGAAAAAGCGGAGTTAAGCAAACAAGTGAGATATCATATCCCGCATTCTTCTTTTTCATAATTTTATTTTCGGATTCTATTCGGAGCCTTTAGATTGCCTTTAGACTTGACAGTGAGATCTTATTCTAGAAAAAAAATTATTTTATTCATGAAGCAGTTGACTTAAAAATATCTTGTATAAGAATTCTATACATTTTGACACGACTCATTGCAATTCTTATATGAATCTTATCGGAATCTTACCAGTTTCTTGAATAGGATTTTTATCCATATTCTACGCATTTCCATGGACTACCTTATCGATGATTCGATTCCTATAAGATACTTGTAGATATTATATAGACTCCTGTGGGAATTATATATAAGATTTGATCTCTAGGGACACCGTTGAAGTTACCATTACAATCACACATTGGAAACCCCAATGTTTCGTTTCATTGACGGTATGCTAGCAGAAAACTTATCTATTCGATCTTTAATTTCGCAGTGGAACAAAGTCACTCAGATTTACCTATACATTTCACATAAGTCAGACAGGTGGTTTCTCTTCTGTTTCTTGGTTCATCTATCTAATCCAAGAAAACTTGTGTCAGACTGTCATTATATTTAAAACAAAACTTTCTTGTCAAAGTGTCGCTTTTAAAATTTTAATTTTAATTTTCAGATATTTCTTAGACATTGCAAGTCGATAGTACACTACATTCGCTACTTCTACTTCATTAATTATCCCCGCCAAGTTGTGATTATATTCTATAGGAATAGTCGAAAACAATCGCATTTCTCTTTATCAAAATCTATTCTTTTCTTTTCCGTCTGTATATCATATCTTTTATTTCCATATATTTTAGACGACATTGAACTATTTTTTTCATCAGCCAGCATAATTCTGCCTTTTTCTTTTTAACAGTGAGTATTGCTTGATTAAGCTTGGCAATGAATATTTCTGACGGTCATTGTTCTCAACGTATGATATATAAGCATGAAAACTTGAAAGAATAATATTTATACGTGGAAGCTTCTCCAATCGTTTTCAGTCATGTAGTGATAATCACAACTTTTTGTCACAAATTAGTCTTTGTTAGTCATACGATTCAAACGTTCCTCATCATCCAACCCGATCAAGTATATTGTAACAATTTATCCCTTTTGTTTTATTTTATCAATTCACTTTGACGATGAATGTCAAATTCTTGCTCATGTTTACGGTAACTGTAATTTTTGGTTTCATCGGTGCTTATTCATTGCCATTATCAAACAATTCAACGACAAGTGTTAACATTAAAGTAAAACGTGAGTGTGTATCCGCTGGTGGCCCGTGTCCGCTAGGCAGGGAATGTTGTTCAGGACATTGTAAAAGTTTTAATGGAGATGAAGTGGCTATTTGTGTTGAATTTTTGTTGTGGAGAGGCAGGCACATATTGCCATATTAACTTTTTTGTATCCCTGTCTTTTTATTAATAAAGAAGTAAACTTTCTCTCGAAACAACTCAAATACAGTTTATATTCCTTCCACTTTCAACATGATAAATTCACTGCACAGTATTTCATAGTTTTGGAATTGTTGACAATACAATTTCCTCTAAATGATGATAGGGGTAACAAAGATTGGTTAGGAAAATAGCGGTAACCAATAAAATTATAGATCAGATTCAAAAATGTAGTAGACCGACTAATGACAACGAAAAGTTTTTTGAAAAGATCCCTACATTGGAGGGCTTCGTTGCAGCAACATTATCGACATTTTCGAATCAAATAGAGTGAGTAATAACTACGAGAAGTCACCTTTATACATCTGTAATATAAGCTCTCACGTTTTCGCTCTTTTCAATAATATTGGTTATAAGCAATATTTCTGTATATACCGCACATTTGTGCTGCATGCAAGAGATCAGATAAATCTGGTTATATAATTGGACGTGGTAAAAAGTCGATTTTGTTTTTATAATGTACAATTGATCTAAATATTAAACAATAATGATCTGAACTGTTGAATTTACCTCACGAGAATATAAATCTCGAAATTATTTGTATCAGATTACAAAGTGTGCATTAATTCATCATTTAGGGTTTAACTTCTCTGTCTGTAATTTGTGCGTGCATAAGAATAGTATCCAAAGTATAGCTTGTTCCAATTTAAGGATAGGTATGCAACAGTTACGGCTAACTAGAACTATAAAAGTGACAGTACCAAATCAAATAGTTGATAGTACAGAAAAACCAACTTATTCCTACTCAACTGTCTCCGTGAACAGATATAGTCTGAATTGTTTGCATATACAGTATTCTCATGCTGGATAATAATGATCTTTAGCTCATTATCCGGACTTCCTTAAATAGCTGGCAAATTAAGTTTGACGTCTTTAAATCAGCGATCGATGTGTAGCGCCCAAATCAACCAATTATAGTTGCTATTAGTTATATAAAGTACTGTTTGTAAAGTAAAATAATAGGGCTAATCATTTTTCGAATAACACGCAAACGAAAAGACCTAGCTACCTTCGGTTTTGGCCATGCAATAAAAGAGACTTGAGAACATGTTCTTTTAAGCGAAAGAATTTTCAAAACAGCTTTCTGAAAGAGGTTTTTTACGAGATCTTTGAAAATCCAAGTTGTGTCTAAACGTTTTCCAACAGGATTCTACTTATTCTTTTCATGGGCTGGTAGCACGAGATCTTCTCTTCAAAATGGGAGTCAAGCGAGATCTTGATTTTCCGCGGTTAGGACGTTCTATTAGATTCTCTAAGAGCCCCAAGACTAGCACCTGATGACTATTGGCAGCCTTGAAACCTGATGGATTATAGGTAATCGGTCATGCTGAGTCTTGTGATAATTTTTGTTTTTTGAAAAAGATTTAAAAATCTAGCAGAAATCGAGTTTTACGAAAATTTGGATTTTCAGATTATTTTCATCTAATACTAAAAAAGTCATAATTCAGTCAATAAACATCAGAACCAACTCAAAACTTCAGAATATGGTTAATTTTGTCCGCTAAACGTGATTATGAGATAGAAAAGACAGAAAGTCATATGTTGATAATGAGTTTTCCAGAAATCCTTTCGAGAAACCTTAGAGTTTTGTGAAATCTTTCTAAATCTTCTATAAATATGATATAGAAGAGGATAAATACTCTCATTATAAAGTTTGAATTCGTTCTGATGTTTATTGACCGAATTATGAATTTTTTAGTATTAGATGAAAACAATCTTAAAATCCGAATTTTCGTAAAACTCGATTTCTACTAGATTTTTAAATCTTTTTCAAAAAACAAAAATTATCACAAGACTCAGCATGACCGATTACCTATAATCCATCAGGTTT
>CAJNOQ010007850.1:0-11825 GCA_905250885.1 Didymodactylos carnosus
TTTATTACTTATTACTAAGTAATAAGTAATAACATTACTCCTTATTACTACTAGTAATAAGTAATAAATCTGAAAATGATAAAAGTAATAAGTAATATAATAAAAGTTTCAACTTTATCCTTTACTACTAGTACCAAGCACTTAAAGCCCGAATAGTATTAAAATGATAAATATTAAAGCAATTCGAGATGAAAAGTAATAAGTAATAAAAGTAATAATAATTATTACTTATTACCGAATAATAGTAATAAAAAGTAATAGTAATGTAGCAGCCCTAATTTAGCATAATATCTCGATAAATCACAAGTTTCTAACCAAAATTACCTCCATGAGTGTAACTAGAGAAATAGCATATATTTTTCCGTGTAAAGCATTTTGAAGCGAACATTTCTACAAAGAAAAAGAAAACGTGTTTTTACCTCAATTTCACATTTCTTTTACTTTTTTGACGAAACAAGAACAAAATAAGTACACATTGATCAATGGCTTCTAGTATATGTCCAGAATGTTCTTTGTCGTAACCGTGATAAGAAGAGAAGAAATGAGTATTGCAGAAAACATAGGCAAAAGGTAGATTTGATTGAGCAACAGTCTTGTCCAATCAAAACTGTCTTGAACAGTATAGAATTGTAAAGCAATGTTTCGGCGTCAGAAGAAGACAGGGTGCCAAAGGAGTACACAACACGACAAAAAGTACGTTTAAACAGCGTTTTTGTTGTCGTTTCTAACGATTTTTTCTCGAAATTCAAAATTTTCTTTAAGTACTCACTTTACTGCTTTCCATTAGTTTGTCGTTAGCTAATGTAATATGAAGAGGATATGACCGAATGGAAAAAGTGAAAGAATGGTGGGACAAAAGTTGATGGTTCAGACCTCTGTATTATCACTCGGATTTTATCGTTTCAAAACGCCTTAATTAACGTTTTCATTGTCGTTCATATCCATCGAAAATGCGTTCTCTAGCGCGTTGTGAAATTCCGAAAAACGCAATTTCAAACGAATAGATAAAAAAACGCGTTTAAACAACAAAAAAAAAGCGTTGGTTTGGAAACCTTTATCGCGTTTTTTGGTCGTCAAAAACAAAAAAGAAACGCGTTTTTTTGTCAATCTTTTTACCCCTGAGATTACTCTATTTTTTGTTACTTAGATATTTGCGACCAATATAAACTGTGGTCCTAATGGGTTCAGGGCAATCAAAACAAGAAGCTGATGTCATCGCCGAAATTCCACATTTAGAATTATCATCAATTATTTTAAAGGAATACAACATCTTTCATGATAGAATTGTTTGTTTACATGCAAATATTAATAATGCCGACGAACAATCTCTATTAAGTTTTCTGAAAAATAAAGCAAAAATGTTTGATGATTTAGATGAATGTGTAAATTATATACAGTCGAATCAAAAAGAAAAAATATTTTTAATTATATTTGAAATATTGGAAGAAATTATTATTCAAAGATTACATGATCTATCGCAAATGATCGCCATTTACATTTATTGTGTTGAACCATCTAAATATGAACAATGGCTAACAGCATCTTATCCAAAACTTAAAGGATTCTTTTATATCAAAGATATTCTATTAAATAAATTAGCTGCAGATGTTAAATTTCACACGGATGAATCGATGCCAATTAGTGTATTTTGTCTAAATGAAGATCAAACTTCACTTGAACATTTGAGTAAAGATAATGCGTCGTTCATGTGGTATCAATTATTATTTGATCTTTTAATTAAATTACCACGATCGGACTCAAGTAAGAAAGAAATGATTGATGAGTGTCGTTTATACTACGAAAATGATCTAACTACATTGGAACAAATTGATGATTTTGAACAAAACTATCAGTCTGAGAAAGCTGCTTACTGGTATACATGTGATAAATTCTTATATAGACTATTAAACAGAGTTTTACGTTCGAGAAATATTGGTGCTATTTTAAAATTCCGATATTTTATTGTTGAACTCTATGAACAATTATCGCATGGATATGTCGCAGAAAAGGAGAAGAAGGGGAAGAAGGAGAAGAAGGAGAATGAAATGGAAAGTGAAAGAGAAATTAAAATGCAGGACAATTTAAAATTATCGACATTGAGTACTAATCTCACTGTCTATCGAGGACAAAATATACATGAAGAAGAACTAGAAAAAATGAGAAAAAGTATTGGAGATTTAATGTCGTCAACTATGTTTATGTCGACGACAAAAACGATCGAGATAGCTACAGGATTTATTACTGATACTACAGAAAAATGCGTTCTTTTTGAAATAAGTGTTGATCAAAATGAAACGGCATCGAAACCTTACTTGGATATTAGTACTTTAAGCTCTAAACCGCTTGAAGAAGAAGTTTTATTTTCAATAGGTAGTGTTTTTCGAATAATGTCTGTGAAAAAGTTACCAATGAATAAGTATTGGACGATTAATTTATTGTTGACTGAAGAAGAAAATCAACAACTGAAACAATTAATGGAATATTTTAGAGTAGATAATTTAATAAACGAAAATAGATCACCTCTCTTTCCTTTAGGTGAATTTCTAATGCGAATAGCAGAATATGATCAAGCTGAATATTATTTTACAATTTTACTTCAACAATCACCATTGCTAGATCATATCGAAAAAGGTATGATATTTAATTCAATTGGAAAAATTCATTTTAAACGAGGAAAATATTCATCTGCTTTACAATGGTATACTCGATCACATACTATATTAAAAAATATAGATCCGTTGTTAGCTGAATTGAATTATATTGATATGGGTAGTCTGTATGAGAAACAACATGATTATTCCAATGCTGCGAAATATTTACGATCCGCATTTAAATTATATTCAAAATCATCATCAACGCATCCTAGTATTATGGCACAACTTTATGAAAATATTGGCTCAGTTCATTATCATATGAATAATATATTATTAGCCAATAAAAATTATACCGAAGCATTTCGACTATATACTGCGTATTTACCACCAACACATCCAAAATTAGCTGTGATTTGCAATACACTTGGTGATTTATTAGTGAGAACATTTCGAGCTAATGAAGCATTAAAAATGTATAACTATGCATTATCAATACAAGAAAAAAGATTACCACCAAAGATTCGTAATCACAGTATGGCTAAAACTTATAATCGTATAGGATTAGCATATGATGAACTAAAAAACTATAATGATGCTTTAAGGAACTATTATCGATCACGTGAATTATTATCCGGTGATGATCCAGATTTATGTGTTGTCATGGAAAACATCGAACAAGTATCAAAAAAATTAAACAAATAAATTGTAATCTTGAATTAATTTCCAGTTTATAGAAAATCGCCGGGAATTCTAGTTTATAGATATTTCTCCCGAATTTCCAGCTTTCTAGGAAATGTTGAGTTTCTACTTCTATAGAAAATAGCCTTGGATTTTCATAAATTCGATTTTCTATAAAGGTGGAGAATCGCTGAGGATTTTCTATAAACTGGGAAATTCGCGGCGATTTTCTACAAACTGAAAATTTCTAGACCAAATACTTATTCATCTTTTTGTTTTGCAAGCAGTGTGGGTATAAGGGCGTCACGTAAAGAGTTATATTACACTTAAATCAACTTTGACAATTTCTACTTTAAATCACAATTCTGCCTATCCTAGCAAGAATTTTGATTTAGGCCGAGACAGCGGTGACGCGAAGTTTCGGTAGGAAGGTCCCAAAAAATCGGACATGTTTACCAGAAATTTCTCAAAACCATGAGGATGCGGGGTCAACCACAATACAACCTGGTCGCGTCGCCATTCGATGCTGAATTACCAAGGAATTTCCAGTTTATAGAAAATTAAAAAGGAATTTCTATTTTCTTGGTAATTATTTATGGAAATTCAATGACGACTTTCTAGATTGTTGGAAATTCGATTTTCTATAAACTGAAAAATCCTCTAGCATATCACCAAATCGAAAAATTTTAAAAGCTTTTTCAGTCAAAACCGATTGCAGATTCGTCTTCTCCATAGTCGATTATCTGATACGTGATAACTTTTGGATCGAGGTACTCCAGAAAAATTTTTTGACGTCGTTTTGCCTCTGATCCTCCCATGCAGTGACTTTTTCGAAAATTTTTGAGCAAGATCATGAGCAAATTTTTTCCTGAAGTACCCCGATCCAAAAGTTATCACGTACCAGATAATCGACTATGGAGAAGATGAATCTACAATCTTTCGATCGGTTTTGACCGAACAATAAGCTTTTAAAATTTTTCGATTTGATGATATGGGTACTGTTTACAACTCGCTGAGCATTTTCCATAAATAATTCTCAACCTTACAGTGTAACGGTGGCGGTGGGCGCCGTGAATGAAGGAAGTATAATTTATGTGCTGTACTCGACGTGTTTCTTTCTTTCTATTTAAATCATACGTATATCAGTTTTTTCTGTTCTTGTTGCATATTGTGTACTTCGATACACTGTTCAAAAAAGAATTGATTTTCAAGTGTCACATTATTATTAATAAAAGTAAGCAACCTCAAACTACCAAAAATTTATTAAAATATACTTCTTTCATCTCATCTTTTCATCACACCATCGAGTGAAATTTGGGCATGAGGCCTCGGTAACCATGATGATTCACAGGATAACCAGAAAATAGTTGTCAAAATCGCGGATTAAACTCAGAAAATGTATGATTTTTAGCTTTTTTTTTCCATAGTTTTAAATGACTGGTATACCCTTCCTGATTATTCTGTGAACCACCATAGTTATAAAGGATCCATGCCCAAATTCCACTTGCTGGTGTGATGAAAAGATGAGATGAAAGTTTTTATTTTAATAAATTTTTGGTAGTTTGAGGTTGCTTACTTTTATTAATAATAATGTGACATTTGAGAATCAATTCTTTTTTGAACAATGTATCGAAGTACACAATATGCAACAAGAACAGAAAAAACTGATATACGTATGATTTAAATAGAAAGAAAGAAGAGCGTTGAGTACATCACATAAGTTACATACTTCCTGTCGTTTTTTAGATGAAATTAGCTCTGCAACTTTTCTTTCATTATCAGGTACAGATGTTCTAGCTTCTCAGTTAAGTACTTCTTCTTTTGATCTTGATTCTGCTATAATACAAGTTTATAGTGATTCATTACCAATTTCAACCAACACTGATATTTTTACATGTTCTGCTCATTCATCATGTCACAGGCTTCGTAAACGTTCTACTTTACTTTTCTGTAAAACCGTCCTACTATGTTCTCCTTTCTGGATTGTCTCCTACTTTTCCTACTTTTTTAATTTTCTGTGTTTTTAGTAAATTCACAGGCAAAAAGACATTTTTCTCCCACTTTTCACAAGTGAACCTTGTTTATTTTTGCGTTTAAAAACTGCACATGACTAATGCTAGCTACTCATGTCAAAATATGCTATACATTCTTTTCTCTTAACCGTCTAAAAGTCATATATAAATTCACTCAGGTTACCGTTCACGAGCTTGTCTAACTTTGTTTTTAGAAAGATCTATTTTAAACGGTTAGGAGAAAAAAATTTAAACCAAGTTTTGACATGAGTAGTTAGCATTGAGTCATATGCAGTTTTTAAACGTAAAACTAAAAAAGGTTCACTTTTGAAAAGTGGGAGAAAAATGTCTTTTCCCATACATAACACCCATTCAGCCATTTTCACAAAATTAAATATTCTTTTTCACCCCTAATATGAGCTGATGAAGATAAAAAAACATGCCACCTGATGTAACTTTCAATGCTCTATTCAACCATATGTGAATTATTGCATTTGGTCAGCGGATCACAACCGAGGAGAAAATCAGTAGGAGATGGGTCTCAAATATAGTACCTGTCGTAAAGTGCGTGTAAACTCATAAAAAAACATTGCACAGAGCTCGCCAACGTCTCATTTGGTAGAAAAATGTTTGCTCTACGTCTGTGATGACTGAAAAATAGTTTGTATGTCCAAATCTTTGAGGTTTGTATCAAAATTTAGAAAAGTAAGAAAATGATGAAACCTAATTCTGTCTCCAATATTTAATTTATAATACATCATGCTAGTGTTTTAAAATGTTCTATTACATATAAATCGATACAGAATTGCATGCTCTACAAAATGAAGTAAGATTTACTTACTATAAATGAATCCTAGGCGTTTGATAGTTTTTCAGAAAATCGGAAAATACAAAAAGTTTATGAAAATTCACGTTTTTTTCTTCGAATAAGACATAAATAAAAATAAAATAAAATTTTCTCCTGAACTGCATGATCGGTGCTGTGGCAGAACTTCTCTTAAAAGCTAAAAGCTACATTACCTACTTTTTGGTATAAATTCTACCATAACGGACTTCAAAATCCTACTCCTACTTTTTGATTTTTGCTATTATGAAGCCTGTATCATGATCTTATACGTAAAACTGCTACCGATAATTACTTAAATATCGCCAATAAAAAGATGAAATTGGACTATGATTATTAAATAATTTAACAGAAAATTTTAATGTAAATGATTGTGAAATGATTTGAAATCTTATCCGGTTGGATCCTTTACAAGAATTTGCGAGAAAATTACGAGAACTAATTAATAGTAATCGACAAATAACCTTGATTTCTAACTGCATTCCTTATCGTAAAGACAACAGCATACATGACGATTCGAATCCGAGCTTGACTCTAATACAGGAATTACATATTATTCGTCGAACAGATAGTTTGTCGACAGGCACATAGTCGACAGATATTTTGTAGACAACTCATTTCGTCGACGAGTCTTTTTGTCGACAAGTATTTGGTCCATGTATTACGTAATCTCCTTGTATCTTCTTTCCAGTGTTAGTGTTTCTATTGTTTTGTATCGTCCGTATGCATACCCTCACCCTCACCCCTCACCCTCTTCCACTACACGCAGAGTATTCATCGGAAAATCCAGAGTCTGGGACTGTCGGTCAATTACAAGGAAGATGAAGAGATCCGCTCTATCTGCCAGCAATTGATGACGCTCGCTCTTTTGCCTCGAGAATGAGTCAAGCTTGCCTTCAAATATCTTGACGACAGTCATTCCCAATCACTTGATGATCTGTTCGATTATTTCGGAAATTTTTGGATGGAAACTATGTCAATCGATTGCTGGAACGTATCAGATCTGAAAATACGTACAAAAAACAACGCGGAGGGGCAAAATCACTTGTCGACAAATTAAGTGTCGCCAAAAAATTGTCGACGAATTGGTGTTGACAAAAGTGGTAGTCGACAAAAATTAGTCGACGAATGATATACATACCTAATACAGTTGCTTGTTCTTTCAAAAATCTCACAAATCGATCCGTTTTTTTTTATCCAAGCGAATGCTTCAGGTGCGTGATCTTCCTAGTTGAAATATTTTTAATTTAGTAAATAATATAGAGTAAGCAGTTGCATTCTTTAGGATATGTTTCTGTTGAAAAAGTATTCGACAAAATGCTGAATAAAAAGTTTAATAGAAAAAAAAATTTCCCCTAGGGAGTACATTTAAGACGCGCCATTTCTATATAAATATCCTTTTTACTAGTTACACATTGTATAAGTGTAACCTGATAACCGTCGACTAATATTCAAAGAAATCAAAAAATATAAAAAAAACTTGTAGCGTTCGTCTAGCTAATCGTTTCATTTATCGGACGCATATTTCAGTAATGTATTCTTAATAAGTTGTTGAGTGTTTACGAAGAAATACTTTTGACCAAATGGAGTTTAGAACTTATTATCAATTTTTCAGAAGGATAAGAGTAAACAAATGTACTGGAATAAGAAAAGTTATTACACTTGAGCTTCTCTTTATACTCTTTTTAGTTATTTATCAACTCTTTACTCTTAAAGATATTGCCTTCAAAAATGAACACGTTCCTATTATAAGCACTAAAGGATGGTTCAGATTAAATTGCCGGTTTTTCCAACATAATTTGCAAGTTAAACTTGATCAAAAAACTTCGTTTTGATACTAAAAGATTGAGAACTTTGTGCGAATGATGTTTAGTTCGAAAATAAGCATTTACCATTTTTCCACAACATTAAAAGTACTGGAAGCCCCAAAAACATCTGCCGCGCAGCGCTTATACTGTAGATTGAATAAAACGTGGTTTTTAGATGTTATATAACTTTGCTGCATGATTGAAACACAGCACTCAAGTAAAATAAATTCTTCATCTTTTAGTTGTCAAACTAAATTTTTTGACAATTATTTTCGGCCATAAAAAACGTCTACAAAATATGCCTCTTTATGAGTCTTTAGTACACAAATTCAGTTCAAAATTTTTGACACACTGTTTTGTTCGATGTATGACTGAGCGCGAGAGAGGAGACAGCATGCGCCCAGGGAAAGGAAAACGGTGAAGACGAGAAGAAAATACTTTTAAAAATATCCATTTGTGAACGTGATCGTAGCTGTTCTTTGGTAACAGTAACGGTGGTGGGAAACGGGTACGGATAAGAACGCTTTCTAACAAAGCAGCTATGAATACGTTCGATAGTTTGAAGTTTCCATTCAAACGCGTTTTACCTGAATATTTTTTTTAGTGGGCTATCTTCTATCTATGATTAGAATTTTTCCACATCACAATCAATTACCTGAGAATTTATTTTATTTTTATTCGTTTCGCCAGAAATCATCATTTTCGGAAAGCAATTGCAATCCATAGCGTATAAACCGCATAATTCGCTCGAAATCAAGCCTTTTGGATTCGGGGCTTCCATTTGGACAGAATCAATGTGCCTATTATATCGAAATGCGAAAAGTTCAACGATTTTCTTTCTTCTAATACTTCAAATGGAAAGAGCAAAATTTCGTCGTTTTTCACATGACTTCAATAAAGATACTCAATCTGCCTTAAAAGTAGGGCTCACAAAACCTCTTTTGTACATGAGGACCAATAAATCGCTCCTTGCAGCTCGATGCCTTGATCTTTATTTACATGCTTTACTGCAAAATAAAACAGTAAATAAGAATAACTATTTAATTGCTTAAAAACAAGAATTAATCGCAATTAATTTGCCATTTTTCAACAATCGCGATTAATTGTTAAAAATGCTGCGATTTCGTCAACATGGGAAGATGTTCAAGATCTTGACTTCTTGAAATTTCTTGAAATGTCTTAAGTTCTTCTATTTCCTTACCACGAACTTGAATCAAGGTCTTACTGGAAATATTCAAGAACCAAGATCTTGGTTATAAGAAGTTTTACGAGGATAGGGTCTTTTATTTTCAATGGAGAAAATTCGCTCCTATTTTTGAAAATTTTGGAAACGAAAAATGATGTTCTGTAAACAAGAATGGAACTTTTCTGATCTGTTTCGTTTCACATTTGTTGAAAAAGAAACCATCAGAGCAATATGAAAAAAATATGAGAGATGATAAAAGATGTTTTATCAGCTAATCGTTTCATTTATCAAATTAATCGACCCGATGAAAAGAATTTTTGAAACTTTTTTTGCAAAATTATCGAATTTACAAGAAAAACCCTAAATTAATTTCTTCTTATTTCTATGACTTTGAGCTGACAATGAACATTATTTTGTGATCTTTCTTAGCAGGTCTGTCGCACTTGTTGAGACATATTCATGTAGTTGCGTTCATCACAGAACATGTTTGACCGTGGATCGTTGCTTATTTTTGAATTCGTCCATTCGAAAAGTCTAACTCACCCTCACACCACACACCCTACACGTGTCTCAAGCGGTCAATAAAATGGTACCAAATTTCGCTTATCCTTCCCCGTCCTTCACATCAGCTAAGTAATATAATCCTCCTCTGACTTCTAATACATTTGAATTGAATTTGAAATAAAGAGAAAACATATTGGAAAGTGTGTTTATTTAGCGCTTACACTTTTTGTTTCTAACTTATTTGTCGTTTGATATGAGAACTTGTCAGAACAATAAATAAGTGTTCAAGCGTATTTAGTATCTTTCTTCGCCCTATCCGACTCCTTTTTTTTCTCGAAGAGCAAAATTTGTCTCATATTAGGTAGAATTATGACATAGACTATTCCATTTTTTAATATTTTTAAACATTAATTAGATGAATTATAAATGTATCTTTCTCGAATGGTTATATCCAAGTTTTTTTAACAAAGATTTTCAACAAATAATTTCTCTTACAAGGTTTGTTAATATTATGTTTTCAACTTTTGATATATCAAAGTCGAATAAATGTCCCAATTGAGAAGTTTTGCTATTATTCTGATTAACTATATCATTCCAAATATCATCTATCAGACAAAAAAGATTTATGAGCGAATAACAGAAGAACAGAAAGGTACGAAAAGAAGATGGATACGAAGTGTTCCGAAGAAAATGTTCGTAGCTGAATAATATTATTCTATTCTAGTGATATATTTATTTAAGTCATATTTAATAATCATTCAAAAAAATGAGCAGGTCAATTAAAAATGGACTTTGGACAAATTCTTTTCTGTTTTATTTTGAATTAGTTCATTATAATACGATTGAAAGACGGTTGAGTGCTGCAACAATGTATATGTATTCCATAATCGGGTAGTTCCTGTCAGTATTCCAATGAAGTCCCATTCATTTGTGTTTGATGGCAAGAAGCATGGACCACCACTAAAGCCATACGTCGATTGAGTATCTATGTACAGTTTACGTTGGTCAATTAACCGTATTCTACCAGTACAGTTCATGAATCTTTGTGTGAGTAAGAGATTTTTAGGTGTTTTACCATTAACGTAATCAACACTTATTAATGGTGAATACGAAGAAAAATATGGTTCAACAATTAAATCGAACGAGATTGGAGGGCGACCGACAAAACCTATCACGTTCACCGATGATGCAATTAATATCGATGGAATGTTGCTAAGGTTTGGCTTACATACTTCCAAATAACTTAATTGGAAGTATGTAAGCCAAAACTTAGCAACATTCCTGTCCGATTCAATTCGCATCCTCAACCCTCAAGAACTGCAATCTCAGATTAAGACTCACTTTCATCGATTTTCTTTAATCTATTTGATCAACAAGAAACAAAATTCTTATCAAAAAGAATAAAGGTAATTACTAAATTCAATTCCAGTGTCATTTCAAACTCTATATGAACGAAAACTACAGAGACAAATAGATGAAAATAATGTTTTACTGACCTATATCATCCCGCCAAGTATCTGACAGGACCAATTTCGAAGAAATTACTTCACATTGGATTTGTGATGCTGCGGATTTCAAACGGACTTTCTCATTGAATAACATGTTTATTCCAATTGAAGAATTAAATAGAAATGGATAAATAACCGATATTAAATAATATACGATGCACGAGCAAATAACGATATACAAAAAAAAGTAGAATAAAGTTGTACAAAGATGTTGATAGATAACAGATCGAAAATGTAAAGCTAATGGTGCAGCTACGATTAATGTAAATAATAAACAAATGCTGATAAATGAAAATAATCTTAAATCAATTTGTGGTACAACGATATGAAAAGCCGTTAATATTATAACGAATGGAACATTGTTTTCAATCGATTTAAATATTACATTAGAAAATTAAGTGCAAGCTCCGCGCCGAACGTAACTTTATGAAACTACGGTGGTATATGCAGAATTTCAAGGCGAATCCGACAGCGGGCGTCTTATAATTACATCTTGAGTTTTTCATGTGTCGCCACAGTCTCTACGATTTTTTTCTTTTATATAGGCAATACATTCGACCATCGAATAACAGACAGAACAAAATTTATTCTAAGTTTAGGTTCTTTTAAATAAACGCCTGAAAGTTCAAATCAAGCAGAAACAGTGATAAACTCAAATTTTTACATGGAATTATCATCTATACCATTTTTA
>CAJNOQ010007851.1:0-11823 GCA_905250885.1 Didymodactylos carnosus
ATTGTGACAAGCTTAACGTTTGTTACTATATCCTATGTAAGCGATGTGGGGAGGAGTATATTGGAGAAACAGGAGCATCAGCTCGAGAACGTTTTTTTGGACATACATCCCAAATCAGAGTTAAACGGACCTCAACAGTGGGATTACACTTTAGCCAAAAGAATCATTCCATTCAGAATGTTATGATTATACCGTTTGAGACAGGTTATCTTAATGAGGATTATCGAAAAGCACGGGAATCATACTGGATAAAGAAAGTAAACCCTACTTTGAATATCAAAAGTTAATGTAACTTAGTGATTAAAATATTTTTAGAAGTTGTAATTCAAAAATCTTTATATTCTTAGGTCGCTTATCTCGTTTAATTTAATTTAACCACTGAGAAAAAATACTGTAATTTTCTCTTATAATCAGCCGTTTACAATCGCAGCATTCATGATGCGTTTCGGGTCATAACTAATTATACACATTCATCAGTATATTTTTGTGTAGTTTCAAATACGCTCTTTCTCGTCGTGTAGAGCGAAAATCGTTTGAATCTAAATACCCGATGCAAAAATTAATTTCTCAGCAATCCAGTGAAAATAGCAAAAGTTGTTACCTTCTTTTGCGTGATGGAACAAAACAAAGTTTTTTTCGAAATCTTAGAGATCCGATCATAACGTCTAATCATTTGTTTTCAAAATTAAAAATATCCGTCTCAGTGGATCACGTCTGACTAATCGTTATTTGTTTTATTGGACCGCTCAAATTATTGATAAAAAATCGTCATTATTTGAAAAATTCGCAAAAAATAATGAAATGCTTGCTCCCTCAATTCTAACTGAAAATTATTTAAATTATAAATGCAAAATAGAGCTTTTCAAAAACCTTGCTCAATCAAGTGTAAGGAGGAGGAGAAAATTTGATAACAGGGTTTCTGGAAAACCTGTACACTGGAAAACCAAGTCCTTCGTTTTTAGTCAGAAAATTTTGCGAACCTTTCTCAGACTTCTTTACTCTATCAGACTATACAGTTCGCAAAATTTTCTAACTAAAAACCAAATACTTGGTTTCCCAGCTCTATACTCTCAGACGTCCTTGGAATAGGTGATTGAACCCCCTCCGAAGTGACGGACAAAAGGGAAACGGGAACTATTGTATGGGCGGACGTTCGAACGCTCATTCAAGCTGTCCGTTGGAACGGGCGGTTGAACTCCCTGTGAAGTGACAGGCACAAGAGAGAAAGCATCATGTTCCTGAAGAGAAAGCCGGGTAAAACCTATGTAATATTAGGTGCTCTGTCTAATGAGACTAAAATTAACACTTAGAATTTGGTAATTATGTGAAAAAACGTTTTTTTTTCTGAATTAAGTTTTTCTTGAAACGCGTATATTTCTGACAAAATACACGTTTTCGAAATGTAAAACATTCAAATTCGGATAGAGCTTGAAATTTTACGTATACTGGTGGATTATTAGTATGTGGTTGAAAGGCACCTTTTCGCACTTTTAATATAAAACTCGACCAAATGTTCTTATGTCGATGAGAGAAATAAGAACGTGTTTTATCGTACGGAAAGTGAGAAAAGAGAGAAGAAAAAACATATTTGCTCTTTGTCGCAGTGAACATGAACTTATATATGCAGAACAGAAAATCTGTTTCGTTCGCATATATGCTGGTAGTATGAACATGTATGCTCGTGAGTATTTTTTGAATAACATTTGACAGAAACAAGATAGAGAACTGCAGTTTTCACCGTTGGAACGAGGGGATGAAGACGCATCGAACTGTATATGACTGACTTTTAACTTGTTTTATGTAAGGTTTTCAGTTGACCTTTTAAAGAACAAATCTATCCCGTGAGTTGTTTAGAATGAATTTCAATAATCAGGTTCACATTCAAATCGCTAATTGAATATATACAAACTGTGAAAGACTCCAAACTGTGAAAATGTACACAACTAATCCTTGACTAGATACATGAAAAGAATCAAATAGTTTTACTTTCGCGAATGCGCCAAAATGCGAAAAGTGACTTGAATCAACAGATACTTTGCTGTCCGGCGATTCACATAATAAGCTCTTCAGAAAAAAATTTGAACCGATTCTGTTCTGCGTATAAAAAGTTGATTTTGCGCTAATGCTCGTTATACACCGAACCTAACTCCAAGAGTGCTAAAACAAAGTTAAGTTCTGAATTCGAAAATTGATATTACAGGCAGAATTCCGACTTCTTCGCCTCTGACTTAGAAAAAATGAATTTTCTCAGCAACGAAACAAACTTTGAAATAAAAGCGAGTTATGTTTTTGAAGCTGACACCTCAGCGAATACAGTGGGATGCAAATGACAGTTCCAAGCCTTAACAAAAATAACTAGACAAGTTTGCAAAATGACGTGTCCGAATTTTAGAGATCTGGATGAGAACGTACGTCATAAACAGACCTTTAACTTCGGAATAAATAAAACACAACCATTAAATCCAATTTTTTAATGCTGAATCAGGGAAAAATACTATGTAAGCTAAAAAAGTAAAAACTTGACTGACGTTTGAATTTTTCGAGTACTCAGTCATTTTGCGAGCTTCAAGTGGTTCGAAGAAAATGTTCTTGAACTTTAAAAAATACACTTCTCCTTAGGAAAGCTCCTTTTTTAATAAAATTCTTTCCTGATATTATTTCTAAGTTGAAAATATTTTCAATAACTGTATCTTGTACAGAAATGTTTCAGCGACATTTTAAAAAGAAAAATTATCAAAAAGTCTTTTTCCTTACTATTAAATTGAAATTGTAAAATCTGAAAATTCAGCTTTTTTTAAAATCAAAATTTCTCAGTTGTTTTCATAGCAACAGATACTTTCAAATACATCATTATATAGTGCATGAAAAACTAAACAAATGTAGGGGCATGCGAGATTTCAAAAATGAATGTAACAGGGTTTCTCTACGGACTCTTATTGCAGCTTAAACTTCAGTGTGGATTATCTCCTCTTAGTCACATACATGCTATTCTCAAGTGGTATAGCTAAATTCTCTTCTCTACCAGCGCAATAAAATTCATAAGTGGCAAGTATGCATCTTTTTTTCCATATGATATTCTTCTATATTGAAACATAATAAATCACACTTTTAATGACCAAATTTGTAGTGAAATAAGAATAATTGTTTATTCACAGAAAGAGGCGTGTTACAGTAAAAAATAGAACGTTTTTTCTTTTCTGTAAATATGAGCAAGAACTATAGAAAATAGATCTGACATTCTCGCCCTGAAACAGAAAAAGAACGTCTGTGTTGAAATAATAACGTTGTAAAACTATAATGCTAATGCGAAGTTTAATGCGATACCTCTAGTCATGAGCAAGATTACGGCTTTTCGCTCTCAATCAACAAATGTTCTGAACCCGATTTCAGAAAAAAGATTTTAGTCACTTGTTTTTTGATAAAATTGTCAAAAACCTATAGCAAAAATGGCTATTATTCTCAGAAGTTTTCAACTATTGTAAACACTTTGGATTCCGGTCTTGTACATCTCCATAATTGATGGCCAATATATTTTACCTAATTATTCTGAAAATCGTTTGTTTTATCGTATATCGAAAGCCAGACTTCTACTCAACCTCAAAATGACATGTTGGAGGCCGACATTCACCGTAACACTGTTTGAACTTTTATCCCTGATGAATATTCTGCAAAGCAACGCAGAGTAATTCAAACTAGTAATACAACAGTGTTAACTAGGTATTACGAAGACAAGACCTTAAATAGATTTGGTTAAAAGATTATTGAACTTGTCGAGTACCTTAATCGCTAAAATGTGTCACACCTCTATACCTAGTGTCTTTTAAGCCTAAATCTTCTATGCAGGATATGACATCTCGTTTGCAAGAAAGCTTACTGCGATAAAGAAGACTTTCTTTAAAACTAATGAGACAAGATTTCGTCACCATGTAGTTTGACTCAAGAAAAAGCAGAATATGAAAAGGGTATATTATTGCTCGATGGCTAAATCAACCTGAAACCTGTGATTTCATCATTTCATTAAAAAATTTGATGTTGGCGTGGGGCGGGGCGCGAATCAAGAAAACCTCCCCGTTTCAGTCTCTGGCCGAAGTTTTCGACCTGGGCCACTGTAGATCATTTTAACTTCATCGTAAACGACCGCGTTTCTACCGTATTCTATCGTAATCCGAGACGATGATTTACAAACGTATTCTCGCCGTATTTTTGCCGTATTCGTATCGTATGTGGGCCGTACACGGTCTTATTCCGATTGAAATATGATCCTAAATCATCACATTGACTAACAAGCCATTTTTTACTGCTTCAAGGTCGTATTCGTGCCGTACTTTTCAGCTGGGTGATAGTAAGGCTTTTACCCTGTTTTCAGTCATATATATGATCGATGTTCCTTGTAAAAATCGTTTTTTAATAGCACTTTTTGTTCTTAACAAGATTATATGGGAATTCTTCATTTTCACTAATATAAACAATAACAAATCCATTTCATTCGTAAGATGCGTGTTTTTTTCTTGAAAGACTACTTTTTTATCCCTTAGAATATTTCAATTTCTGTAAAACGAATTCATGATGGGTAGACAAAAAGCGCATCTAGATATTTTCACATATCAAATGTAATTCAGGAAGTATCAAAAGGTGTGAAGTAGACACCTGATGAATGAGCAGAACAAACCTCACCACGATTATCGAAATTAGCATTCATTAGTGGATTCGAAGGAAAAACTTAGAAGTTTACCGAATCTTCGGTTGTCTCTCTTGCTTCGTCGAAGACCGTAGCAAAGAGGGATTGCAGACTATTCTGGGCAGTAACACAATAACCATGGAACGAGTAGTGAGCAGGGCTGGCCCGAGTGGAGGGTGTGACCTCTTCGAGTTAAGGAGAGTCGACACCCCCAAAATTCTGGATCTCAGCTTCAGGGCATGGGACCCCGATGAAACTTATAGAGGGTGATATTGAACTCAAATCATGAGCTTTTATCAACAAAATTTTCCGATCGGAGTTTGTGAAAAAAAAATAATTTTCTGGGCCGCTCCCCCGCACAATTTCTTTTTGATTTTGGTAATATTCTATTTTTTAGAATTTAATCGTAATCTACATCGAATTTCATCCACAGATTTCAAATTTCACCTAAAAATGTGCATCCGTTCAGGAGTTATTACGTTCAAAAATTCAAAACGTTATAAGTCCTGAACGGGTGCACATTTTTAGGTGAAATTTGAAATCTGTGGGTGAAATTCGATGTAGATTACGATTAAATTCTAAAAAATAGAATATTACTAAAAGCAAAAATAATCGAGGGGAGGCGGTCCAAAAAAGATTTTTTTTTCTTCCATCTCTCTCTGTTGTTTTAGATGGGATCAGGATCCTCAAGTTTTGAGATCATTTATGGGGAGAACGTAGGTCACTGGGAGAATTTACCTGGGTTTCTTAGTTTCTGGAAAGATAGAAGTGATCCTGATATTGAGACACGATGTGTTCTAAATGCTGACGGAAGTGTATATCCGCTCTTTAAATTACAATATCATATTCTACAACGTGGTTATCGAATTGTCCTTCGTGACTACTACCCAGCCGAACGTCAAATCACCGTTATCGAAAAGTGTTCCTCCGAACCAGACGCACGGCTTGCCTATCAATCGCTCGTTGTAAGTGTACTTCAAGACAAAGATATGGTGAGCCCTGAGTCAGTAGAGACAGCACTTCGACGACATAATACTCCAGTTCAAGGCCGTTTTCAACATGTAGGAAATCCTGCTAATAATCGATTTCCTGAACCAATGCTTCAGCCATTTCGTTCAAGCTGGAATCCCGTTAATTTCGAAGCTGATATTATTTTTATTCACGGTCTTGATGGACATGCAGAGAGTACTTGGACAAATGATTTGGGTCTATGGCCAATTATCTGGCTTCTTGATTCGGACCATGGTATTGAAAGCGTGCGGAATCAGTTTAAAATTGGCCAACTTCCTCGACGGAACAAAATTCGGATGCTTAGCGTCAGTCATCATGCTGGAAGTTTTGCTGACGATGATGAATCAGATCCAGTTATTATCGCCAGACATCTTGTTCGACTGCTATTTCATGCTGGTGTCGGTTCGAAACCAGTTATTTGGCTAACTCATAGCCTCGGTGGACTGATCGTCAAAGAAGTTCTGCATTTTGCTTCTGAACATGAAACACGAAGAGATATATTTACTTCAACAAAGGGTGTTGTGTTTTTTGGAACGCCACATAACGGTGCATCATGGGCTACTACCCAACGTCAAGTTACCCGCATGCGTAACTCAAAAGCTCTTTTCTATCTAGACTGTGCTCCTTCCGTTGGTACCAATGCTGGAAATCTTGCTCGTTTGAACAGTTTAAATGAATTTTTTTTGAACAGTAATATTCCATTTCTTAATTTTTCTGAAGGTACTATAACACCACGACTGTTCGACTGGCTGGTACAGCCTATTATTGTCTCAGACGCACAAGCTCGCATGAATGGACCCGATACCTTTATTATAGAAGCGAAAGAATTAGCAGCTCAAATTGCACTAGGTAAGATTCCAGCGCGAGTTCATTACTATTATCCCACTAGTCATCACCTGAATATCGCAAAACCATCTGATCGCCTGGAACCAACTTATTACTATACACGAATATATGTGGCAAACTGGATTCAACTTCGTCCTCCAGCCAATAATTTACATGAGATTTTCAACTGGGATCAATTTGCTTATCGCATTTTTAGCACAGTTCGTGTCTATGCGGATGTGATTGAAAGCATCGTCAAAAATGATCCAGCTGCAACGATGATCACTTCTACAGCTAGAGAACAGGTCTCAGGAGCACTGATTCCGTTATCAGCCAGTGTCACAACTGTACTTCGTTCCATGAGCATCAATGAATTGCTAATAGCATTATTCTCTGATGCGCTCGTTGCTGCTGACGTACCAGGGATCCGCGTAGTTGTTGCTGTCGTTGGACGAATAGGTGCCTTATTCGGTGTTGCTGTAAGTCTAGTGACAGCTGAAGGACTTGCTGCAAGATTGAACAGTTATGTTCGCAATTTGTTGAGAAACAATACCGACACATTACGACAGGTAGTTAATTTAGTCAGCAGATATGTGATGCCAGACTTCCGGGCTGCATTGGCTAGCGACGCATCCCAGCAGGAGTTGGAAGCGACTCTCAATTATCTCTGTCGAAACGTGGCTCAAACAATTTGCAGTGTGTTTCTTCAACCGACGTCTCCGCACACCACATTTGAAAGCCCTGATTTGATCCGCGGAGCCACCATTGCGCATCACGATTTACTTTTTCAAGCAGAAATAGTTGTCAATCAGCTGCCATCATTATTGCAAGGTACAACTGAGATCCGAACTGATGGAGACGAAGACAGAGTGCGTACAATCCTCACTCCTCAGTTTATTCGTGACGTACTTCGGCGCGACGTCAATCCTGCTCCAGTCTAATACTTTTTGGAAAATTGTACTGTGCGAAAAAAACTCTTTTTTTTATTTAAACATAGCAATAAAATGTGAGTAAATCGGGGCAAGCCCCATTGTATGCCCATGAGAAGAAAAAAAGCAGTTTAATAGAAAAAATTCATTGTCTGCAACTTAAGACGTTGCAGAGCTCTGGGCGTGTCTTCGTTCGAAAGCTGTAAGAGAAACAAAATGCAGAAAATGTGACGAAATGACAGTTCCGCGGACAAGCCGTCCGTCTATTTTTTTCTCACGTTCTTTCACTGACAGAATGCAGTCGTGCGGAGCAAACAAACGGAAACAATATGACATTTTGCATAAAGCAAGTTTCCATGCTTGTTTTGTTCTTCTCGAGTAATCCGTTCTTACGAATGCTGGATAGACAGATTGAAGTTTGATCTAAAAGCAACAACGTTTATGTTGCTTTAAAATGCTATAAAATTTCGCCTTGTTTGAAGTACAAAAGGAACTACGATGCGAAGTGAAATCTCGTTCCTAACAAGAGTCTGATTATAGCTTACGCAAAGATTGTAAAGGAATGGTAACGTGCTCCAAATTACCTACTACCGCAAAATTTTCCGTATGGTCCAAACTCTTTTTTGTTTTAACTATAACTCAGCAGAGGAGTGGTCTTTCGCCAAACGGTTTTCACCAAAATGTTGCCCATTCCTTCGAGTATATTTGTCGAAAAAGCAAAATTTAAAATATTGGTTATTCTTGTCTGTAGGTCGACATCAATGCTCGGGTACTTTCTCTTCGGTACCGAAGAGCTGAACAAATTTTCCGTACGACTATGTAATGGATTTTCTGACCCGTCAAGGAAGTTTAAAGCTTTGAAAACTATACCAGCGGAAAGCGGAGAAGATAGCGAACATTTTGGTAAAAAAAGATCTCGGGCCACCAGATCGATTTTAAGGTAAACTTTATATGGTCAACATGTAAACTCTCTATCTCGGTAATGAATGGATGAAATTTCCTTTTAGACATATCAGTGGAAAGAGCATCAGAAACTGCGTAAGAAAACGGTTGATTTAAAATTTTACGAAAAAAAGTTGACCCATTTTTTCGTCTGTTTGTTACGTACCCCATTCAAAGCATGCCCATTTTTGCAGGTTTTTAAACTTTTTATCATTTTCTTTATGATTTCTTTATACTCATTAGAACCGCCATTAAACGGGCTTTAAAAGTACGGATCGCTTTTTCTTTTATTTTCCTTTATTGCTGAGCGAATACATTTTGTCTAAACCAGGAGCGAAAAACTCGGAATTCTGCCTGTAATTCTGTATTTTCTGCACTGCATTTTCTGCAAAAAAAATCATTAGTACAACAACTAGGGCGAAGAAGTTAACACGAGAGAAAAAATAAAGAAAAAGCACAGTTATTGTCCTTCAAACAAACGCATCGGAGTGAAAAAAAAAAAATGAAAATGCACAAAAAAACAGGAACAAGAGAAGATAACATAAACATGAAAACAAACGAAAAGAGAGGAAAGAGTACATATACACATGGTCAGCTTCTTATCCTTGGATATCGAAGCCTGTCTTGGCCACCCGTCTTGTCGAACGCGTGGACTGGGAATGCCCTTGTCGCCGAAATATTTCTCGTCGAGGCGAAGTTCCCATTTCGAGCCTCAAGCTGCCACCGCTCGAGGTCGCACCACCGTTCCGTTGGACTTGTGCGAATGTCAACACAGCCCTACTTGCCACCGAACGCAGGACTTGCCCTTGTCGCCGAATCTGCTTGATCGTCGAGGCTGCCTTGTCGCCGAATCTGCGTGATCGTCGAGGCCGCCTTGTCGCCGAATCTGCTTGATCGTCGAGGCTAAGTGCTCGTTTGGCCTTCGAGTTGCCACGCTCGAAATTGCTTTGACTTGCCTAAATGTCGACGGTGTAGTTGGTCGAGGCAAAGTCATTCATTTGAAGCCTCTTGGTTGCCACCACCAAAGGCCAATCGCCAAATTGCTCGAAGAGGAGAGTTACCATCCCTTGAGTAAACATACGACGCAGCACGCCATTGTGCCGTTTCTTTCTTCATTGTCTTGTGATTTGCCTGGTCGACGATCGACGATGATCAGAAGACGAGGACAAACTTCTGAGCCAAATAAATCTTTCATCACCCGAACCGCACCGCATCGTGATGGAAAAGACGACCGGCCGGCTAGTGCACCAATTGTGAGGTTCTACTCACTCACTTCTCATCTTTATTTAAGAAAATGAACGGCTATATATAGTGCACAAGTTGAACAACAGTTATGCAAGAGTTGCGCAGGAGTTGCGTAAGAACAGAAATAGTTTAGGAAAATCCCATTGTGAAGCAAGAGTTGCGCAATAACATAATTGCGCAATAACAGAAAGAAAGGAAAAGAAGAAAACACAGTCTTATGAGCTGCCAGGAATGGCAGATCATAACACACATTCGGCGTCAGCGCCAAAAACTGAGTCGAATGGTATATGTTTCGGAACTTTTCGTTGATTTTCATTTTTTGGTGAAAATCTCACGAGGGAACATTCCCAAGTGATAACCTCCGATTTTTTTTAATCATATGCACACGATAGACTATATTGAGGTAGGAAAAAGTCTAAGAGGGTTCGTGCCATTGTCGCTTCCTTCCTCAGATAGAGCGATTTTTCTGGTTTTTCAAGCCCAAAACCCCTAAGATCAAAAAGTTCAGAATTCAGCCAAAGCGACTCTTTTTCGGCTGAAACTTTGTCATAAATGGAGCAGTATTATGCTAAGGCTTTCCTAAAAATTTCGGGCCAATAGGTCTTATAGTTCTTGAGAAATTGGATTTTCGAGTTTCCCTAGTTTGGGCCTTTAATAGACAGAACATCAAAATTCAATATCTTACGAGATACTCTTTCAAACCTATTGAAACTTTCAGCAGAGATTTAATTTCGATCTTAGAATGTGTTCAAATGGTCAAAATATACAATCTATCATATACACTTCGGTTTTATGAAGGAAAAAGAAGCCCATGAAAATAATCGTGATTACCTTTTAAAAGAAAAGTTAACTTGTAAAAACTTATAAGTTGTAACTTGGCGTAAGAGAAGTGAATAGCGAGAAGTTTATTTTTACATCAAACAAGAAAAAGATTTCTTTTTCAATACTACATGCAGGCACAACTGTTTATATTCACGACTTTAGATTAATTGTTTGTCAGAATATCATGGATTTGTGTATTTTTCTTTGTGATCGGAGTAAAATCAATAATATTCACTGTGTACCATCCATATATTGAATAACAACTATGATTGATTTGGTACACTTCAGCTGTATCCGAGCTCGCCCAGTCTGTGTGTGATTTTCAAGAATGACGTTACTCTGTATAGTCGTGCGGAGCAAACAAACGGAAACAATATGACATTTTGCATAAAGCAAGTTTCCATGCTTGTTTTGTTCTTCTCGAGTAATCCGTTCTTACGAATGCTGGATAGACAGATTGAAGTTTGATCTAAAAGCAACAACGTTTATGTTGCTTTAAAATGCTATAAAATTTCGCCTTGTTTGAAGTACAAAAGGAACTACGATGCGAAGTGAAATCTCGTTCCTAACAAGAGTCTGATTATAGCTTACGCAAAGATTGTAAAGGAATGGTAACGTGCTCCAAATTACCTACTACCGCAAAATTTTCCGTATGGTCCAAACTCTTTTTTGTTTTAACTATAACTCAGCAGAGGAGTGGTCTTTCTTTATGATTTCTTTATACTCATTAGAACCGCCATTAAACGGGCTTTAAAAGTACGGATCGCCGTTTCTTTTATTTTCCTTTATTGCTGAGAGAATACATTTTTTCTAAACCAGGAGCGAAAAACTCGGAATTCTGCCTGTAATTCTGTATTTTCTGCACCAGAACTCACTTTTTATGCAATAAAAATAAAGAGTATCATGTGAAATTCAAAATCAGATAATTATTTACTTATCCATTATATCATTACTTCCCACTTACTCATTATTCTTTATCTTCTTATATTTTGGCTTTAAAGCTGAAATTCATGCAAATTAAAAGTAGAAAGAAATCGAAACTGGATAAAACTTTCTCTGTGACTATCATGACCCGAAGAGAAAGCGGGAAAGTCATAATAGTCAGAAAAATTTCGTTTAAGAATGATCGAACTACAAAATGAGAATAAATATTCTATTTTTCGATCAACGCTGAGCAACGATATAACTTTTTTACATAATTTTCTTCTTTCTACGACTTTTATGCTTTAGAATTGTCATTTGACGTGACTTGTGTTGTGTAACCAAGCAACACAGGTTGACTGTGGATACACAAAGAAGTTAGAAACCTCGACAAACATGCTCTAAAACAGCTTTAAATCATGAAGAATCCTGCTAGACACTGTCTTTCCT
>CAJNOQ010007852.1:0-11822 GCA_905250885.1 Didymodactylos carnosus
CTGAACAAATTTTTTCTGAGTATGTGTGAGCTTGGAGAAAAGCACTTCTGATTTATTTACAGAACGCCAGCTTAATTGACAATGTACATCTGATCCACCTGTAGAAAAAATTAAAATCAGGATTCGATATGCCGAATTAATATAGAGAAGGCAACCGGATAGCGATATGCCTGGACAACGCGCCGTGGCACGTTAGTCGCACTCCAGAATTCATTGTGCCAAAACGAGCTTCGAGAAAGGGTGAGATTCAGGATTGGCTTAAGGAGAGGAAGGTCAGGTGATTTTAATTTTTTCTACAGGTGGATCAGATGTACATTGTCAATTAAGCTGGCGTTCTGTAAATAAATCAGAAGTGCTTTTCTCCAAGCTCACACATACTCAGAAAAAATTTGTTCAGCTGTTTTTGATAGATTTCGCTAGTATTAGAAGCTCTAATGCTTCGCATAAGACTTTTAGACCACGTTATATAATGGCAACTAGTTTTCCAAACATTGACTCCTTTTGGAAAACCCCTGAAACAATTCGCAAAACTCTGCTTTTTGCATAGGTATACGTGCCCTGTAGTCGTCTTTCGAATGGCGAAAGCCACGGCCCGCTGTCTATCTTCTTCGCTGAGTTATAGCCTTCCTACTGACTCCTTCTTTTTAATCCGATAATAGATATTTATTTGTCTTGATTTACAAAATAATAGTTTACTGGCAAAGTAAACACAATGCACAAAAGCTCCGAGGCACTGTCCTTTTGTAGCTCACTCGAACAGTGACGATTTATCAGTAGTTTGAACTGTATATATTGTGGAAGTATTGTTCCATTTTTATATTGTCCACTTTTTTTTTATTGTTTCATGTTTATTATTATTCCACGTTGTAAATGAAAGTTGTGTTTTCATGAATTGTAACAGTTTGTAGAGTATTTTGAACTATTTCTGGACAAACAATAGACAGATATTAAAAAACACACTTTGACCTCTCGGAGTCGAAAAAAATGTTCACAGAAGCTTTTTTCTTCGAATAGCTGATTCAGACCTGGAAAATCTGATCTTAATCACCTCTGAAAAATCTGAAACTGACACTTTCAGAAAATTCAGCTCTGATTCCGTCACTAGAATCAGAGCTGATCAGTATTTTCAGGTCTGAATAAGGACGTGCATTTTAATGAGATTTGAATCAGTTGGAAAAACTGGAAAGCTGATTCAGCTATTCAGATCTAGCTGATTATTGACTAGTGCTTCAACTGAAAGAAAAAAATACGCACGTTCTGTTATGTTGGTTTTTTCCTAGTGTAGAACGAAAGAGGAGCTTGAAATCATTTACATCTTTAGCCTCCAGTTGTAATAAAGTTGAATTTTTCTTACTGAGCCAAAGAAAAAATATATTTTCATATATAAGAAGAAATAATTTTCCTTTACTTTTCACAATTAAACTAAGCAGATAGTCAAGAATATATCTCGGATAACATGTCAGTAGCACCTACATCCTCTCTTCACAATACGGACAATAGAAATATTGGCAAAATTTCTGATCACTGTTCAATATGGCTGGATCCCAAAATGGGTCTGAATAAGGACGTGCATTTTAATGAGATTTGAATCAGTTGGAAAAACTGGAAAGCTGATTCAGCTATTCAGATCTAGCTGATTATTGACTAGTGCTTCAACTGGAAGAAAAAAATACGCACGTTCTGTTATGTTGGTTTTTTCCTAGTGTAGAACGAAAGAGGAGCTTGAAATCATTTTCGTCTTTAGTAAGTCAGTCGTCTTTCGAATGGCGAAAACCCAAGGGGGAAATAGCGGACTCCTGGAGTCCACAGGAGTCCAAGTTCTTGGGAGACTGTTGTCTAATATTTGGATTGCGCTAATGCTTATTTGTACCATGAAAATGAGAGCTGATAATGTATAGCACACTACTTATTTGTACACAAAAACAGAAAGCAGGAAAACAAGATGAAGTGTTTTTATTTTTTTTTTGATCGTTTCAATCACTCGTGATAATCTATCGGTTGATATAAGATTATTTTTATATAGATAATAAGAGATACACAACCTTTTTCATCATGTGTATCTCTTATTATCTATATTGAAATTCTTCACCTTACAAAATGACTCAAAGATTATTTTTGTCTGTTAACAGCCAGATTGCTGACTGTGAGGGATGTAAATATTTATCAGTGTTATTAATTATTATTTTAAAATACGAATTTTTTAATTCAGTGGTAATCTTGTCTTTAATATGTATACCAGAAAAGTTTGTTTTTGCTGTACTGATACTTCCATTATCATCGGATTGACATTCACTATCTTCGTCACTGTCGTTGTTATTATTATCAGCATCATCTAATTCAGGTTCACGTTCTGAATCTGAATCAGAATCATCACTGGTATTATTTGTTGTACAATTATCAAACATTTTCGATGCGGAACTTAATTCATGAAATACATATTTACTTAATTGTTGTAATTGAAATATACCATGTTGTTTTAAAACTGTTGACATATGCAAATCTTCAATCAATCTAATTGATGTATTATATGAGTCTAATATAGTTTGTTCAATATCTAATTGTTCAACATCATCAGTAATTTGTAGTTTTAATAAATGATTATCTTTTTTATGTTTGTGATGTACTGGAAATAAAAGATGATCATTATTGTTTGATTGTTGACTGCGCTTAATTTGATTTAATATGGATAATTTTTCTGCTCGTCGAAGAAAATCACTAACTGTGAAATTGATAATTGTAGAGTAAGCACCACTAAATGATCTCGTATTACGAAATATAGATTCACAGGATTGAGAATTAAATAAGTATATACTTAATACTTCTTTCGGCAGGTTTTTTTGTTTAACTAATAATATTAAGTAAAGTAAATTGTGTGCATTAATTTCAACGGATAAGTATGCTGTTTTAGTCATAAAATATTTGTCTATACTGGTTTTCTTTTTCTTAGTTTTTATTGCTGATGATAGTGATGATTTATTAGCAAATGTTTTATTTTTAAGCCATGACCACCATAATCGACAAACAAATACAACAACCCATGCTGAATGCAAACGTTCTGCAACTGTTGTTGATTTTTCAATATAAGCAGCTATTAACAATTTTAATAGATGAAGATAAACAAATGTTTCTGATGTCTTAGGATTACTACGTACAATATTTAACAAATCATTTGATGTCAGTTTTTCACAAGAACGATAATTTTGTCTGTCTTTAGGATTAATATCTGTCCGAACAAGACCATGATCAAGTTTAGAATATGCGTCACTATCAATAATATCTTGCAAATGCTGTATGGAAATTAATTGTTGACCCACATGAGTTGTGTTGTTGAAAATAATAAACGATTTCTCCACTTTGTAACTAAATGTGTAGGATCCTGTAGAAATAATAATAATTGTTGTCGTCGAAGATAAAACCACGGCCATTTTGATGGTAAATGTATTTCAAATGCTTCTGGTCGCTGATGTAATGTCATATTTGGAAGAGATGCAAAGAATCCACTCATTAAACGCATTGCTCTCATATATTTGTTATCATCATCTTTTGTAAGAGAAAGAAAAGCGTGTCAATACAGTTCATAGTCATTTCTGTTTACAGTAAGACTAGGTAAGAATAGACTAAGAAATAGAATAACACCTGTTGAAAAGTCAATAATACGAATTTGTTTTTGAAAACAATTCTCAAAAATATAAATCCAACGACGAACAATATCATTTTTTTGATGTATATGTATTAGCAACACCATAACCAGATAATAAAAATGAATTTGATGAACAACCATCACCAAAGAGGAGTTATTCAAATCTATAATTCACTTTTATCATTCACCAAATCATCATTGGATCATTAGAAGAAATGATGTGTCGTTTTCGACAGAGGAGGCCGGGAGGGCCAAAGTAGGTCTCATGGCTACGCTTACCATGAAGAAGTAGAAAGCGCTAGAAACTTCCTTGTTGCGTCATACGAACGAACTTGGAAGCCGCTTTCATTTGAATATAAATAAACTTATGCTTTGTATATACACTATATGAATGTCGGTAGATAAATCAGTAATAATTTGTGGGTCTAGTGAACATTCTATTTTAATATCGATGATTTTTGTGGACCATAACTCAGAATTTCGTTTTCTCTTTTTTTGTGGTTTGAGGTAATAATTAGATCACAACATTTTTAGTTGAATTTTGACTTCGTTCGATATGTCGGATTTGGTAAAAATCAAATTATGTTTGATTGCTATCGACATAACAAATGTTATCAAATTAGTGATATACTGTTTGTTTTTAAGAGTTTTGTCTTTATTAACGAACGATGATATATCAATACGCAAAACTGTTTGTCTATCTGTTAATATTTTTTTTCGTCCTGTCTTCTAAATGGTAAAAATAAAAGTACGCAAAAGAAAAAGAGCAAAAGTTGTTGTTCAAGCTTACTTTCTTTGTTGTTGAATTCTGTGACTGATCGATTCGGAACTCTTCCGATTCTTCGTCACCTTTAAAAGCTGTGTTAAATATTTACTGGGCTATATTGCTTATTCCAGAAAAGTGACTTTTTACTTTATTGAACAAAACTTCTTTTGTAGTAATTTGTCGCTCAGATTTTTGCTGTTCGTTATCATTTGCACGGGAAGATCAGCTACTAATTCATCAGGAATATCTCTTTCATTAAAATTGGTCTTTACAGTGGTAGCTATAATTTTTTTATCGTATCTTTCATTGTATTTTGTTTTTAATGTCTTTTCAATCACCTTAACTGTTGCATAAATGGCTAAATTGTCTTTTAAATTGATACCTTTTGCTCGATAATCTTTCACATTAATTGCTAAGCGTCTAAATCTTGTTTGTTGATGGGCTAAAAGTTGGTTTTTGATCAGTGATTGTACTGAAATTGTTTCCTTTAAATGAGTGAAAAACTATAATGGTAAGAGAGTCGTAACGGTTGCATTTTTTCTGCTAAGTAGAATACGAAGTACTAATGTACTTTAAGGACAAGAGAAATATGGACGTTGAATTCAGAATGAGTATGTTAAACATATCCAGATTAATTTTGATTTAGAGCAACGTTTATCGGTAAATTGAGCAAACTCGTTAATTAACGTAAAACTTTAATCGTAAAAACTTCAATTAGATTTTTGAGAAGTCTTTGGAAATTTTTTTTCTGGACGAGAATTGATATTTAAAAAATAGAATAAACTCGGAATAGTTAATTTATTTCGCTAAAAAAATTTAACTGGAAAACTCACATGTGAAATGATTCGAGGAATATCTGACTCTCTTGAATTTTTGTGTGTCTCCGGTTGATGTCTTTTTTGAGGTGGCTAAAATTAGAGAAAGTCTCATTACATGTAAAATTCAAAAATAGACCTTAATTGTTCATTAAAGTGCGTATTCTGTGAACAACCAACAAAAAGACTTAAATTTAGTCACCGATGAAGTAAAAATCGGCTGCCGAATTGCTTTTGAAATTCTATCTTTGATCGTAGTTTTTCTTCTTTTTTTTTTTTTACCCAATCCGACATATCGAACGAAGTCAAACTTCAACTAAAAATGTTGCCATTTAAAAGTTGAATAGGGTCTTTTTATTATACGAAGTTAGATAGATTATATTGCTAATATTTCATGAAAATATACTTTATCTTCGTAGTATTTTATTTTATTTATTTACAATCAAGACGTTTCGATCGCCATGTGCAACTGAAGAAGATTGCACATGGCGATCGAAACGTCTTGATTGTAAATAAATAAAATAAAATACTACGAAGATAAAGTATATTTTCATGAAATATTAGCAATATAAAAATGTTGCGATCTAATTATTAGGGTAGCGGCGCGGCATCAGTTTTTTCGAAACCTTAGCGGCGCGGCAGCGGCTGATTACTAACCGCGATGGACATCTCTGCTAGACCCACAAATTATTACTGATTTATCTACCGACATTCATGTTTTTAATGTCGGCGCCGACAATATAGAGCTGTATCCTATATCGAACACTGAAAATACAAATAGTCTTGAGATAAATGAGATGATTTCTCAAAAAATGTCCGTGCGACACGTTTGGCCAGGCCGTTATCTGAAACAGCTTTTAACAAGCTATCCGAGTATGAAGTTAAAATTTCGATTTGAATGACAGGAAAACATGAAAATGTGGAGAACAAATTTTCAACGAAAACTTTTTTCGAAAAAAATTGTGAATAGCGTCTCCCAATATTTTGATCAGTGTTCTTCTATTTTAAACTCAAATCAATACTTATTATATACGAAAATGATCAGCGTCAAAAGCTCTATACACTATGTCCCTGTTGAGCAAGTTTGGAGATATTTGATGTAAACGTGGTAGAGATCCCATGAAACAGCTCAATAGAGTTTGACGAAAAAAGTTTTTCGACGTTCCTGGGGTCCCTACAGGTGCTAAAAGACAGGTAAAAAATGAAAGTCATTTCTGCACGAAACGAAATACATCATTTTATTCAGAATTCATTGCTGATTCCGAATATGTGATTCTTTTTGAAAAATATTTTGGACAAAAAATGGTCTTAGCGCCACTTGTCCTTTCCATGTGTTATGAAAATTACGGTAATTTTGTCTTTTAGAAACCTGACCACTGCTGCAATCGTGCAGTATTCGATACAGGATAGTTTTTGCGTTTTTTCATGGGAGCCAACGGCACGAACACCGTTGAAACTTAATAGCTCTCTCCACATTTGTTCGAGAGAATCATTGTCATCTATGGTGCCAAGATTCGAATTACATTTAGAAATATTTCATCACAAGAAAGCAAGTACTGATGTAATTCAATTTAAGTTTGGTGTCAATTCGGTTTCGCTTCGATAAATAATTGTCGCCATGTAACGGTTCCAGCCACATCTTGATCGAATCGATGATAGGCATTGTCAGCAATTCTCCAGTCCGCCGAAACCTTTTCAGGTGGCATGCCACTCTGAGATTGTTTTATACCCCACCATTTCCACGTACAGTTGTTAAAAGCGCACGTCTCCGGTTCAACAAAGCTACTACACACGAGACACTTCGACGTATCAGCACTCACATCTGTTAGATAATCGAATTTTTTAAATCCGATATTAATAATCAACTGCTGTTTATATGCCTTGCAAGATGCATTCGTACATTTGTCCTCAAAACAAATTCCAGGCATTGCGATCCGCCACTCAGGAGCATGAGAATTCCATTCAAGCCTTTTTAAACCTTTAATGTTGCTCAGATCGACAAATTGTGCACCTGACGTGTTGTGGACAGCAACGCCATTAGCAAAATAGGTGTGTACATCTGCAGTGTGGAAATTGTAGACACGTGTCCCCGGTGCAACAATAGATTTCATGCTCGTGATCGACGTCAGTTGAAGACTTCCATCAAACAAACTGTGAATGCAGTCGTTGATGCGTAGTTTCTCGAGGGGACAAAAATTGCCGTTTCCAACGAAGAATGGATGATCGCATGTTACGCGCAGTAGGATTTGTCCAGCATGTAATTCTACATACTCGTCGACGTCACGAACGAACACTTCTTGAACCGAAGTAGTAACGATCTCGCCAAAGGCAGTAAATGCCAGCACAGTATCAACTACTTGAACCTCGCTGATTCTCTTTTTCATCCCATTGGACAGTGAAATGAATGTATCTGACAAGAAACAACCACCTGCCATACGGAGAATAGTAAATATTGTTGATCCATGTGTGATTAATGCTTTTTGAAAATTGAATGTAGTGTCGTTGCACAGGTCGAGTTCGATGCGGTTCATGACGAATTTGCAACGATTCGCAGAGTCACCAAGAATCTTCACAACCTCCTCTATAAAATCGGCGAGCATGAATGGTAACGGTAGTAACATAACATGCCGTTGGCCGGTCAGGTGGTGAAGTGAGATATTAATATAAGCAGGTAATGCCATAACGATGAGATAACTACAATTTAAAACTCATTCATTGACTATAGAGATTTTAATCATTTGTTCACTTGCCTTACACGCAGTTGCAAGTTAGTCGAAGATTGAAATAACGCTTGCTCTGCAGACTACCCTGCTTATATAGAATTGATTTTTTTCCTTTTTTCCTTTATCATCTTTACTTCACCGTGAAAGTCGCTCGGACGATTCCACATTTGTCACTCGACATGACACGCACAATGGTGCACTCCTTTCATGATGATTGTGCAATGTATTACACATGCCGTTATCTAGTTTGTAACTAGAAAGAGAATACTTCTACAGGAACAATCATGCTGAAACAGAACGAATTTTTTGACGATCTCTATCAGAGACGAGCACAGGACAGGTTTTTTCGTCCTGTCCGGCCGCATGGCAGGGCAGGACCAGATTTGCTTCTTCGTCCTGTCCAGCAGGATATATACATAGAAACCAACTTTGATCGTCAAAATCTCGAAATACGAGGGCAATTTTTTAACCTTTTGCTACCAATTTCGAAAAAATTGATTTTCTCAACAACGGAACACAAATGTTCTAAACCCATGCTTGGGATTATTCATCTCCTACTAACGGTTCGAATGATGTTGTTGGCACATGAGATTAATTCAGAACATCTGATATCAAGGAAAGCACATATACCGTCATTGTCAGTATTTATCAGAGGAAGGCCGCCACATGCGATGTTCGATTAACATTCCCCGTATTGAATTGCACCTTGACATGCCTGAGCTTCGGCTTGATCTAATAAACTAAGAGCGGTAGACAGATCAAAGCATAGAGAATAGAAAACATACGTAAAAGGCTAAATATAGGCACCATCTTATATCATTCTTTGAACATTGGAGGATACTACTTTAATACCTAAGTATCACCGACAATAAAATACTCGTTGACCACATCGTTTTTAGTTGCTTATTTCCATCTACTCCATCCTTATCTTCCTTTTACATTTCTCACTCCGCCATCTATTCATCCATGATGAGGTGGGAACCATCTGTCAAACAGTAAGAGAAAAAAGGCCGGATCATCATCACTGCATGTTATTCGCTCGTTTAAAGGTTGCTTTATTTTTGATTATAACGGGTGACCCATATTAAATGGCCGGGATTTGTATCTCATTTTCCAGTCGATGAGTACAACTTATCAAAAACTCTTTATATACCAAACGATGCAGCGTCGAAAGCTCTACAAGATACAGTACGCATCGTGTCTTCCTTGTCTGACTTTCGTTTTCAAAAAAAGCAAAAACCGACGAGACCTTTTTTCGATTTTTCTCAACATATCATTTTATGAGAATCTGATCTATTTAGATATGCGAGGACATCGTGTACATGTTCGACCTTCTACCTATAGCGACCAGTGAGGATTTAGTGACAATTCACTGAAAACTTTCCGGAAACTCCGCAAAGGAGAGTAGAAGCTATAGGTAGAAGATCGAACATGTATACGATGTCCTCGCATATCTAAATGACTTGTTTCCACATTATAGGGTTTTTGGTTCGGTCACAATGGAGATGCCTTCGCATGAGACAACAGACAACCGTATGATGCTTCGCTCTCTCGACTACTCACAAAAGAAAGAAAAACAAGAAGAAAGGAGAGAAGAAAAGAAAACACAACGAATGAAGAAACATATCAGAACACAAGTGGGCAAGACGTGGAGCATGCGTACATACACATACCACTCATACACATCCGTTCTTTTCAATCTGTAGTACACGGTTGTAAGATTTATGACATGAATAATCTGGCGAATAAGTGACGACCAATCTGGACAAGTTATTGCCTTAGTTGAGAAAATAAGGAAAAATTCGAAAGCCAGCAGGATAAGAAACTTATTGAAACAGAAGATGTTTATCTAAGTTTCATAATTCGCGCATTTAAAGTGTAAAGACTATCTGTCGCTAGTAGCAGTCAAATGTAGAATGATAGAAGAGAACAGAAATATCGATTTTTTTGGGGTACCATTCGACGTTGTGTTAGGTTGTGCACGGATTTTCAGCTTATCGTATTGCAGCTGATTGATGTACTTGCGGATGGCAGAAAGAAACACGATATCATCTAAATCAGCATCATCAATGGCTAACTTCGAAATTCATGAGTAATCTTAACTTACTGATCAGAGTTGAAAAGTCATCAGCACCCAACATGAAACCATCTTCATCCGCCCTATAAACATATGGAATAATATTTCTTCCAGTGGTGTTAATAGTGCATGCAACACGAACATCTGGAATCGATAGTCCATTTATCTCCTGAAACGGCGTTCATCATCTGGAATAGTTCAATCGATGGTAATTTACACAGATGCGGCCTAGGCCATTATATCAGAGGAAAATGACATGGTAAATGTTATAATCTATTATCTGTAAACAGCAAGAAAAAATAAAAATGGGAGGGAAAGAAGGAAAAAAGAAATATAAGGATGAACAACAAGAAGAATAAAATGATGCACACTAAAAGTTTGAGGCACTGCACAGACGCTAAGCGAAAGCGCAAAAACAGTGTAGAGATCACAACAAATTTGGATGGTTAGTTTAAAAATTTAAAACGTTTTGTAGCAATTATGTAGTCTACCACTGATCTGGCTACAAGTCCATAAGAGTCCTTCTCAAGAGATACATTAAGAGAGAGAAGAGCGAGATTAAGAGGATTGCCGTTCAGTAAGGATCGTAAACTGTTATATAAATGATTTCTAGAGAAAGTATAACGGGGACAACGAAGAAAAAAATGTTGTCGTGTTTCTAATTCGCCGCATTGGCAACGATCAGTATCTGATAAATGCCTTTGATAGAGATCAGCATTAAACTGCGAAAATTCAGATCTTATTTGGTAGTAGATGATATCAGCTTTTCTTGGAATTTTGTCAGCATCGTTTATCGGCTGATTCATTGGTTGTGCAAGTTGAGTGGTCTGAACAAGTGCAAATATTTCACATTATAGAAGTTGTTTTTCAAGACGTACCATTTCGAAGAAATTATTTGCGGTAGACACCACGTTTTTTCATTCCTTGCAGTAATTGCAAAGATTCTTTTACTTTTTTTTCTTTTAAAATTTTTATGATTGACTTTGAGGAAGAAAAAAGTACGATACCAAAGTACCTACACAAGTTCTTGCAGCTTTTGTCGTCTTCAAACGTATCTCCCTCATCAAATCTATTTTCCCTATAACAGAATACGTTTGAAATTATATAATTATAGAAACTTGAAGTGTTTTAAACACTCTTTTAAATGGAGTATGATAAATTATGCTTTGATCCACTTTCGACCGGAACTTTGCAAGTTTTTCATTAGTTTCAAAAAACAGGTAATTAGACTTAATTAACAATTTTCAGATACTGGACGAATTTCCTCCTTTGTCTAAAACACATTTTGATATACGTAAAAAGAAAATAAATATAACAACAATAGAATCATAGTAAGTATTTGAACACATGATGTGTTTATAGTGACAGATTTTGCTCGGAGACACCTATTACTTTCTGCTATAGTATCTCATTAAAGAAACGCAACACAAAATTCTAACCAGCGCTCAACAGGTAGTCGGGTATGCTCTAAAAGCGGGCGGTTTTATTTTTGTCAGACTTTGTATGTCAATTTTGACATAAAAGGAAACCGTTATGTGGTCGAGTAGTTTTATTCAACCATACCGAAGACAACAAAAATCATTTTCTGTAAGTTGCGAATTTCGCGCACCGTACATGTCGGGTCCGTTAGCACCAGGATCTTTCAGTCAAGGGTTAGTGAATCAAAGATGAGCGTTACTTGTTTAAACAAATCTGCACCCCAGCGATAGTACATGCCTTCCAACACTCTAGAACGAACGACCACACAAACCGCTGCTGAACACACAGTCCTTTATAACTTACGATGTAAGACCATGTATAA
>CAJNOQ010007854.1:0-11821 GCA_905250885.1 Didymodactylos carnosus
AGTTACTTGAAAGATGTACTTACAAAATCATCTATCTATAGCTGAGAGTTAATTTAAACGTTTTTTATTAGAAAACAGTATTCAAATCGGGCTATGTCCATTTCACAGTACTGCAGAGAAGAAGAGAAGATACGGTAACGAAAGAGAAGAGAAGAAGCTGAGAGTTAGAACAATTTAGATTTAGGACAAAAATATTTTTTGATAGTCCTTGATCTATTCGTTTAGAACGCTTTTTTGATACAACAACTTCTTTTTTATTCTGTCTACCAGCTATAGCTCGAGACCAGGTTCAGCTTTTAGTATATTCGATCTTTTAAAAATGAGCCAAGAATAAACTTTGTCACACACACTTCTCTATCAACGGTTCATCGGATCAATCTGGTTCCTTTACACTTTATGTTCAATATAATGTGTAGATGTGTCCTTTCAGCAAACAAAAATTTAACTGATCTGTAGCTGTTGATAAATTCTGGAAACCGTCGATTTTTCTATCTTATGACTCATACGTGCGCAAGAGATAATTAAATGACGGTAGACTGATAAGCATCAAACAGAAGCTTGTATGATTCATAACACAATGATGCCATCGAAGCATCGACGTCAGCAAAACTCTATTAATAATAGATAGAAAAAATGTCGTACTTCTGTACCTAAAAAATTATCTCTCACTACAATGAATAACGAAATTAATACAGAAGCAACAGCCTCAAACCAAGTAGAAAATGACAATAGAGACATACCTGCAGAAATCCGAAATTTAAGATTCGGGAAGATGCCGAAGAAATACTTGTACGACAACCATCCTACAATTCAGATAATGATGTTAATGACCATATATATTCTGATCTATTACTATTATTCCAGCCGTTCGTTACTCACTGCTCATTTTGCATTTTCGTTCTTCTTCCTATCATTTCCATCACCTAATGCACTAGTTACTTTAAAGTTTTCTGTTCAATTTACACATTTCTCAAAAGTACAGTTTGATCAGTTAAACTTAAACTAAAGTATTACATCAAATCGCGAGACTGGGATTGATCTACCAAGATCTTGTTTCCTTTCATCTTCTTTTATAAGATTTCACTTCCGCTAGGAAACGACAATCATCAATGGAAAAAGGTAGATTAGCAAAAAACACCTGTTATCCGCCAGATTGGCTGAAAATACATATTGTATAGTAATGGATATTGGAGAGAGTTATTAATTCTATCCTAAAATCAGAAAACCTAATCATAAACCTAATAGATAACAACATAGTAATCATAAACCTTTTTGTTACTGTGATATGGGTAAACGACAAAGAAAGATTTTGTTTGTTTTTGTCTATTTTTCACAAAAATGAAATTATGTATTCAGTATATTCTCTCACCTTATGAAATTTTAGTATCAAAAGTAAATGTAAATGTAAGTAAATGTCTCTCTTAGTCACATGAGTATTTGCATCACAAATATTTTTGAATATTGCATTATCTTATCATTTTCTTTTATTCATTTTTTGTAAAATGAATGCATAAATATAATACAGTATATTATTGTGAAGAAAGTAGCATTCGATACGCTTTAAATTAACGTATTTTTATCATAGCTTTTATCAAATAATCGAGAAGTTCGAGATAAGTAATCGAGATAAATGATAAAGGTACATAGTCGTCAAATCATTTTTTCAGCAGAACGGTGGTGTCATACTTTTCTTTTTAAAATATTTTCTCTCGTTTGGCATTATCCGTGTTAATAATCGTCCGTCGTGTGACTAATCAGGATTTCTTCGACAACATAACGTTGTCAATTAATCATTTTGGGTTTTGGCGCTGTAGACAAACATGAAGAAGACCTCGATGAGATGAATTTAATCAGAAAAGACATATAATAGACAGGATGACGAGTTATTATTCGTAACAAATTTAAAATAATACCTGGTTTTTTACTAGCTTTTGCATACATAACGAATCTAAAAACGTGTGCACTTTAAAATGGTATACGATTCTAGAACAGGATCAGTTTTTTACGATCATATAGGCATAAAAAACGTGCTTTTTTGTCGATCTTAGTGGAAAAAAAAGCGACAGGATCTTGATGCTCCTTGTCCAAAAAGTGAAACAGCCCAAAATCCAAAACATTGACAGAAAAAATTTTAAGTCACAAATGTTTTCGTACTCTATACCCTTGTTATTTGATTTCACGGCGAACAATTCTAATAGCTGTCGATTACTTATTATACAACTGATTATTGTACACATTTCACATTTTGACAGCTTAAAATGAAAACTAAGTGTATAAAACAAAGTAATCAAAATTTCATATAGTTTTCGATTTTTAGTTGTTTCCTAATGTTTTGAATTCGTTATCGTTAAGAACACTTCACTTTATCATACAATAATAATTAAAAATGAAACTAATAGTGTTTATACATCACTAGTAATAAACAATATTCTATTCTATTTGTAAAACTAATATAATTTAATAGTACAGTCAATAGATACAATAGAGGAAATTGAAGAGAGAAAGTAAATTTAACTTATTTCATTTATGCTGACCATTTGATGTATCCGTACGCTTGCAAACACGATAATCCAATATAAATAATCCATAATAAAATAAAAATAACTGAACAAACATATTTTGGAATTTTTGTTCCGCCTAATTCAGCTTTACCAAATACTCCCAAAAATCTTCTTAATATTAAGATTGCCATTGATATAATACAACAAATAGAAAATATCATCACGGAAAATGATAAATCACCAGCTTTAACTGTAAATGGTAAATTCTAAATAGAAAAAAATACTATTTATATGTCGAATAATTGATTAAAAATAGAATAATTTACGAACTTTTGATTCCCAGTAAATGGCTGCTAAAACCCAAGGTAATCCAAGGCCAAGAAATACATTGACACTATTTGATCCTGTTATATTACCTATAGCATCATCTGCTGTTTTGGAATTTTTAGCTGCAATCATACTGGCAAATGTATCCGGTAATGATGTACCTATATTAGTACAAGATGGAAAAATAAAATGTGTGGGTTTTTTTCCGTTTTTTTTTGACAATTTTTAACTTACCCATAGCGACAAGTGATATGGCTGTTACACTATCTTTTAATCCGACTAAACAGCCAAAAATGGCTGCTACATCACCAACAAGAGCTGTTAGTACACCGATGAAGATTAATGAGACAATAAATGTACACCATCCGCCAGCAAGTTGTGTGGGAGGAACGAAGGCAAACAATACCTAATAACAGAGAATAAACAATTTTGTGCTCATATTTTAAAGATCTAAGTACTTGTACCTTCCAAAAAATTGCAATAACATGTCCAATGTAGTGTGATAGTGTAGCTGTTTCAAGATCACCACCGTTTACATTCAATGCATCATAAAATTGTTGAGTCCATGTTCTTCTCGATACACTTAAACGATCAATATCAAGTTTAACTAAATTAAACATTCGACCTGCCATCGATTTGTATTCTACAATAAATACAAAAAAAAGAATTCTGATATTTCATATTTAAAATGCTTAAAAACATATTACCAAAAGAGTATCAAGTTACCGTTCGGTTCTCGAGTAACGGCAACGACTCAGTTACTCGCTACTATTGTAATGGTAACTATTGAGTTAGTTTTATTTACTTTTGTTTATTTTGCATTTTTAACAAAAATATTTCAGTTTTTTCGCATCCGGTTCAGTTCTGGCCAAAATTCTTAAGCCCAAATACGAATCGAGCCGAAGAAAATCGGTCCTGGATGATCACTGCTATAGACTCAATATAATGAAAATGGCGAGATGTAAACTATCTACTACACTGTGTTGAAAAAGTTGAAATAACGTGACACGCATTTGTTGATTGCTAAAAAAACATCATGTAGAACTAATAAGTCTTTTTATATGTTTTTAGTGATTTTAGAGTTACTTTTCAAGTCCTTTTTGGTAACTCTTGTAACGAAAAGGTAACTGTCTGAAGGAGTAGAGCAATTTGTACACGGTAACACAGAGCGTTCAAAATGTTTTCTTCAAAGTGTCTATATAGGCAAAACTATTATATCAGAACTAGTGCCGCACTAGTAGTGCGCAACAAGACTCTCTCTTTGTAAGGTACACCTAAGACAGAGCTTAAGTTGAAAAACTTGTACACTTTTATACAACATTCGATAGAGAATTAAACGGCGATCACGACTAGGCTAACCCGACCATTCAAAACCTTTTTCTCGCTGAGATCCGAAGGAAACACTCGGACATTGTAAAAAACTCCATTTTTCCCCACTTTTCTTAAAAGCTCTCTCGTTTTTTGCCCCTTGAGGTTTTGACTTTCACGACCAAGCTTTTCAGATTCAGCGTTGAAAACTGAATCTAGAAAACTAAGTCTCAATGCACTAGACCGCCAAACCTCGTCCCCAGGAATTTTTGAAAAAGCGTTGGCCCACTAAGGCATAGCGATTTTGCAAACTCTAATGCCTTTTTGTGGAGCGTGCTGGCGTTTCAATCGACACACCGTTAGATCCGCTGAGCGTTCCTCTTCAAACTAATGAAGAGCTTGCTCCGAACTTTGTTTTCATTGGCGAGATATTCGACTTTTTCGACTTTAACCAATACCTAAATGGCCAAGTCCTTCTCTGCGGCTTTTTCGTATTTCACTTCAATTAAAGCCGAATCAACGCCAAATATGTTAGAATCGATGGAGAACACGATGGAGATACTGGTGAAATCTCCAGAGTAGTATCCCGGGAAACCAGTAGGTCCACGTTGTTCGTATTTATAGTATCATTGATTTTCTCGTGAATTACTCCACTTTATATACCATTCGATAGAGAATTTCACGAGCTTCAAAATGAGCTATGAATACGTCTTTCAAAAATATGCCCATATGGGTCAATAGTTGAAATACTTGGCCGATATAATGATTTTCACCTATCTTATCTTATTTTTCTATCAGATGAGGTGCATATCGTCCGTTCATGAGAAAAGTTGATAATGGAGCGTCTGGAAAACCAAGTCCTTAGTTTTTGGTCAGAAAATTTTGCAAACCATATAGCCTGATAGAACGAAGGATTCTGAGCAAAATAAGACATCTCCCGGCATTCTATAGTGCTTTTTCAACGGAATATTTTGGTAACTTTCACTTCCTTTGTAGCTAATGGTAAATCGACTGCAGTTTTCTAGATTCAGTTTTCAACGCTGAATCTGAAAAGCTTGGTCGTGAAAGTCAAAACCTCAAGGGGCAAAAAACGAGAGAGCTTTTAAGAAAAGTGGGGAAAAATGAAGTTTTTTACAATGTCCGAGTGTTTCCTTCGGATCTCAGCGAGAGAAAGGTTTCTAAGAAAAGTAACTCTAAAATCACTAAAAGCACTTCAATAGTTACTAGATACTTTGTAAGCGAAAATTCGGTAGTTACCGATATAAGAGTAACGGATAACTCGATAGTTATTAAACAGCTATATTATTTTTACAACCTATAACTTTTTCGTTACCATTCATTACTTCGTAACTAAAAATAACAGTAACTGTAACATTTCTACATTACCATCATCATTGATTATTGTTACAACTGTTCTTGAACGTTTTCCAAGTTTGGCACCACCTTGGGGATCAACCAATTCAACTGAAAATGATTCATCTTGTTCCTCTTCATCATCATCTATGATAACAATTTCAATTAATTTTGATATTTCACCATGTTCAAATACTAGTTCTTTTTCAACACCTAAAAAATTAGGCAAAATAGATAATAACAAAAGAAAAATATTTTTAAAAAAAGGTCACTTTACTAATATAATCTTTTGTTCCAACAGCATCTATATCTTTTGTTTGATATCTGACTGATATACGACCATCAGCACCATTTGAACGAATTACTTTTAATACGGCTTTTCCAGCTGATTCTTTAACAAATGTAACTGCTTCATCAAACTCAAGTGTACCAGGCTCTATTTAAAAATCAATAAAAAAATTTTTTAAATACATTTGGTACTTTTTTTACAAACCATCATCGTTTATTATTGTTACTAGTGCAACAGTTTTTGTTCCAAGTCTGGTCTTACGATCTTCATTATCTTTACGTAATGACATCTTAAAAATAAAATGAACAAAAGAAAATTGATAAATTTCTCTAATATGACATTCATTCATTTGATATTAATGATCGATGTATAGTAGACTGACCTTCACAAAAAATGTTTCATCTGGCTCCCATTGATTGTCATCGATCACTATCACTCTAATTCTTTTTTCCGTTTCTCCTGGTTGCATTTCAAATTCCTCAGCTAATTTAATATAATCTTCACCTTCTGTAGCTGTGCCATCAATTGTATCTAATCTGAAATTAAAAAACAAAAAACATGTTTATAATCAAATTCTTTTGAAAATAATGAGCAAAATAATTACCGAAATCGGCTCGCTATATTAGTTAAACCATGTCGATTAATTATTAATTCAACATATTGTTGACTTTCGAGCACAGCATAAGATGTAGATGAAAACTCAATTATTGAATGACCTTGCGCATCTTGGGTTCTAATACTTGCCGCTAATTGACGCACATCCGTGTAGTCTGCATTCTGTATATCAGCTAAAGATGAACGTGTGTTCATACCTTTGGAGAGCTATAAACGAAAATTTGACATTTCTAGCATACACTCTATACTAAACTTGTTGACGCATAGTATAGAACAAACCTCTAATATTTTATCAGCTGGTTTCATAAATAATGATTTTCCACCAGTAAACATTCGTGTACCTTGCATAAAATATTGTGAACGAGAACGTGGTGCTTTTTCAGATAATTTTGCAGCAAATAATTCAGCTTTATCTTTTAATGTAAGCGTAGATGTTTGTCCAATTTCCTATGAAATAAAAATTTTATATTCTATAACTTAGAAATAAAAACGTATTTTGCTCACTTTTAGAAAACTTAAAAGATCACTTTTATAATCTTCAAACTTCATGTTATCAAGAGAACCTGAAAAGAGTACAAAATAATATACAAATCACATTATGGTAATGCAAGATGAAAGAGAAAATGTAAACATTATTTATAATATTTCTTCGTTGACATTCAAATTATAGTTTTAATAATTGATAGGAAAAACGACGCTTCATTGATTGAACGGTGAGGATGAGGTGGAGTGACATATGTAGAATTTTTTAAAAGAGTTATCAAAACTTCTTGGAAGGGCAGAGAACGACGGTATAAAGTATTGGGAAAACGAAAAAATTTTCATATGATCGATGAAAAAACAAAAAAACTTCAACTTCAACACAATCTTGACCGTCCTACAAAGTATATCCCTGGTGCTTCTTAAAAATTATAACTTTACATTATTTACTACTTACTTTCTAACATCTTCTCTTCTTCCTCTTCCATGTCTGGCTGACGTTTTAAGAAAAAACCTTTTTCAGCCGCAAACGCTAATAATACGACAAGTGGGAACATTAAAAGTGTTATGATCGCTTCCCATAAATCAATAACATCGGGTGATATAACACTTACAACAAGAAATAACCAAATATAAGCAAAAAATCCAAAAAATGACGTAATCTTAAACGAATATCATAATAACATAGAGACAATCAGATAAACATTCTATTATCTTATGCTAATTCTTACCATGAATACGCTATACATGCGTATTCGACGTATATCTGGAGTAGGGATTGCTGATATACATATGGCGGATATGATAAGTAAATTATAAGCCGCTGAACCAACAATGGTTCCTAAAGAAAGGGGAAAAAAGAATGAGGAAATTTATGAAAACTTATTGACAATAAACAATAGTAAAACAACTAAAGTAATTTTTCTTTTTACCCGGTCCTAAATCTCCACTTTCAAAACGATTTCCAACAATTTCTATTATTGATAATAATATTTCTGGTGAACTTGAACCTAAAGCCATTAATGTTAAATTAGCTACTGTATCATTCCATATTTTTATTTCAACATCTATAAATTTTTTTGAATCATTTGGATCGGGATAATGTATTTTTTTTTTCTTTGACGTGATTGTTTCTATTGAACTCATAAATATATCGGCAATAATGGCAATTCCAAGAAATAAATATAATAAAAAAATAAAATAGAGTGTAGCACGTAACGGTATTGGTATACATGCTTCGATTCCTAAAAATATGATACATTGTTAATGAAAATCATTACTGCTATGTCTAAGTATTAGAACTTACCGAAAGGTAAGATAAGTCCACGTCCGGAACATTTGAAAGCGTGACAACTAATACAAATCGTTTTATTCATACTCATTTATGATTACACTAAAAAGAAATAAATTAGTAGATAATCAGTTCTTCAAAGACCGATTTCTGTCTCAAGTAAGTGCTGTTTGACGTAATGCTCAAGTAGTTGCTACACGTATAGTTTGTAGTTGATATTTATTTTATTCAATAATATTACTATGTAAACAGTTTACTAAGAGAATATAATAAAATGAAAACAATATTACGAAATTCAAACTCAGTTCAGTAATAAACGCCATTAAACATACATAAACATACATATAACTTAAAAATTTATGTAATCCATATTTAACTCCATAACAATACCTCGGATAGAGCTTGCTGAACGGGCATCTTGCCTTGATATAATGAACAAAGAAGTTCATGATAGTTTAAGACAAGAATGCTTCCGTCAGAAAATATAGGAAAGTAACATAAATGTTTCTTACTGGAAAATCTAGTAATCCAGATATAAATCCACAACCTTGTCGTTCAGAAAAAGCTGACTCTTTCAAAAATGTTTTATCCATTCTTTAGGTTGCTTTTATTTTTTCGTATATCTATAAAATGTAACTCTTCAGCATATTACGTGCGGAGAGAAAGAATAAAAAATATATCTATTCCAATAGTAGAAATAGGCATGATGAAAACTATAGAAGGAAAACAGAATTTCCGATGAACATTTCACACTATTCTTACATCTGATATCGCTCTGAGAAGTGGCAAACTTTTATTATTCTATATCGATCTCTTTTGTTTTAAGTTCCCTGCCCACTTTCATAAAAGTCAATTTTCGTCAAAAATAACGATTCTGAGATGTATCCATGGCTCAAAGTGTCTATTTTTGGAATCTACATTACTTTCTGTTCCAGAGATGAATTTTCATAATTTCAAAGGAAGATTTTTGGATTCTTCGAAAAACTAAGCTATTCAATTTCTAGTTTTTTTCCATGATACTTGTGCAATTAAACATTTTTCTGAATAAGTAGATTTAAGAAGCAAATTATTTCTGGTCAAAATGAGGCATAGCACAACTCTGTGTAAGTTTCTGTTAAATAGTTTCAGGCATTTTCCTACAATTATTAAAGTACATTAAAAACGCAAAGCGTTTTTCTTTTTTGTTAAAGTTCTTCGCGCGGCAAAGATTTCTCCCCCATTTGGAGTGCTAAAACGCTCAAGATGGTCTTAAAATGTAACCAAAACTTGGCACTACAACTTATCAGGACTGAAATTTTTATTTTCTATCTAATTTTTGAGAAGGATGAGGTTTTCTAAACTGTTAGTGGAAACTTTTTCCAACTATTTTTCTAAAAGCTTTGGGAAAACTAAACAAAAAAAATACTTGAAAAATTCGCTCTGTGAAGTTGTAAATATTTGTAGACATTGTTGTAGACATTTTAAAATCACCGTGAACTTTTCAATACTCAAAATGGAAAATTTTATCAAGATCAGATGTTCTTGAACGAAAATAGATTTCTGACAAGAGGGCCCTTAAAACTACATCAATTTTCAATTTTTAACGTTGAAGTTTGAGAAAGATCAATATGTAGAAAGCTAATACAAGTTTTCTGCTCTGATATCCGAGATCGACTATTTTTATGCGCTTTTATAGCGGAGGAAATGGAGCAGTATGCTTATGTTTTTATTTGAACGAAGAAACTTTTCGACTAATGAAACAAAAAATGAGTTTTATTAAATAAAAACAATCTTCTAATTAGTAGAGTACATTTCTTATATTACCTCAAAATATGAATAAAATAAGTGTGATAAGTGCTTAGGATAACTCACTCTACAAAAAAATGATTATAACATGGCTTTTGTATCACCATAAGAATTGTTGCGATTTTAATTAAAATTTAGAGAGAAAAAGAGTCGGTGAATGCAAAATATAACTATTAATATAAAACTGATTGTTTGTAATAATCTGAAAAGCAATACAAAAATATTATTTATAATCGTGTACATAGTCACTGATACGTAACGAAGACAAGAGTACACGTTTCTTACCGCATTCTTCTACTTATTTATGCGTACTATTTACGTTAAACAAATTAATATCCAGTTATATTAAAAAGAAAAATGGAGCTAAACGCTGAATTCATGATATGATAGGTTTTATAGTAAAATCGAAAATTGAATGATTTTGAATATTGAAAATTTCATTTTTTATATTGAATTAAGAAAAATAAAATATGATTAAACTTCTTCATTTAATAGTGTATATTTTCTGTGGAAGAATTGTATATGGGGTATCATTCAAAGGTATGTGAATACATTAGAAAAACTATAGATTCAGATAACTTTCATGATAACAAGTTTTACTTGTTAGAGTGTATCATTGATGAGTTTAAAATGACTATTTTCAATAAAATTTACGATTTATAAATCGTTATTTATGATTTATAAACGATTTTTTGCTGGAAAAATAGTGAGAAAATTTTGCAGTTTTTGAAATGGTATATAAATCATCCATTTATAAACTCATCAGTGGAGTGTATATGGTGAAGTGATTACTATCCATTTTACACTACTATAGACTCGATCGATTTTCTGAATAACATTCGAACGAAAAGTGAGGGAGAAAGGTAAGATTTTTGCTAGTCTGTAGAAGCTAGAAGCAATTATTTGATAAAAAGTAAAGTTTTAAAATCTTTTTCGAAAATACAGTTTTCAGAAAGCTGACTCGTGCTGTGAAAACTTACGTTAGTAAAAACATTCGCATATTTTTTGAAATAAAATAGTCAGCATGACTGATGAGGGACCTTTTCCAACTGTCTAATCGCTTTCTGATCGAAACCTAGGGAGTTATAGATTATCGACCACGCTGATTCCGAATGTCTATATGACACGGGTCGCTAGGCCTTTCTAGAGTAGTTTTCTGGAAAACTGGTTTTCCGGAAACCTCAAAAAGTCCGTAAAACTTTCTCTTCATAGATCACGATTGTAGCCCACAAATTCTGATTAAAATGAGATACTTCCCACCTCTACATGACCTTTCTTTGCAAAGTTAGAGAATTTACAAGAAAAGTCCTAAATGTTCATTGTCAGCTCAAAGCTACAGAAATAAGAAATTAATTTAGGGCTTTTCTTGTAAATTCTCTAACTTTGCAAAGAAATGCCCTGTAAAGGTGGGAGATGTCTCATTTTGATCAGAATTTCAGGGGCTACAATCGTGATCTATGAAGAGAAAGTTTTACGGACTTTTCGAGGTTTCCAAAAAACCAGTTTTCCAGAAAACTGCTCTAGGAAGACCTAGCGACCCGTCTCATATGGATATTCGGAATTAGCGTGGTCGATAATCTATAACCCACTGGATTGTGACCAGAAAGCGATTAGCCAGTTGAGGAAACGTCCCTCGTTAGTCGAATTATGTTGTGTGTCGCGTACTCCAAAAGTATTGTGTCAACCTCGGCACTATAAAGTTGTGTAATAACCTTGAGCAAGTTATGTACGCTTTGGTATCTCGAATCACTCGTACGCAGAGATGCGCGCCGCCGCGTCGGTTCGTCGCCTTCGGTCATTTTTTACTCGCCGCCGCCGCTGAAGTCGGAGAAAAAATTATTGCGACTTCAGCCGCAGCCGCTGACAGCGGAG